>JAZGTK010019817.1:0-11232 GCA_036877625.1 Ambastaia sidthimunki
ATTTGGAGCTGTGTGAACAGATTTTAGCTCACTCTATCCTCATTTGGTGAACTACGACATCAACTATGTGATAAATAGTAAAAGAATGACTGACTCAAGCAGTTTTGAACCCAGTGAAAAAATGCCTCTTTTTCCAGCGCAATGCAGGTTCAGCACTGGTGATGAGAGAGATCCATTATCTTTCTGGCTTAACCCAGCTTGTGGGTGTATGTAGCTCCTCTGAACCTGTTTGATATTTATTACAAGACCATCATTAATGTCAGTTAATTTTTGGTCCTGTTTTGACTTGGCATATAATATATAATATGTTGTATTGTGCCAGTAATTGTGAATACACCTGCAACATGATCCCTCTGGAAGAACGGTCATGTTTCTTGCGTGTCAAGGATTGACCTTAGTGAACGATGCCAAGTGCCATCACTGTATCCTTGCTGCAATCTGATTGGTCGTTCTGACTGACAAGCTGTTTATCATCGGCTTCCTGCACAGCAGCTGTAATGGACAGTGTCACCGGGCGAATCCTTCTGCTCGCCTGTCCTCACTGTAATTACTTTGCATGCTTGGCTAACTCTATATTAATGCCAGAACACTCTCAGCGCCCCCTGAATTATTCTATCGATCCTTTTTTTGTTTTTGACTTTTTGTATTTAATTGCTTTCTGTTTCTAGCTGATTTCAATGTCGAATATAGCCATTATTCGCAATGGGATTATTTGCAAACCCATTATTTACGGGATGTGGGAAATTATTTTCATGGTAACAGTGTCTACAGCTTTGATAAATAAGCAACTTGGTTGCCTCAAAGGAAGGTCAAACATAGAAGCTAGCTGAGAGTATTTTTATATTACTGTCAATTTACACATACTAGCTGTCATCATTTACTCAATCATGTCATTTCAAATCTGTATGACTTCTGAGGACCAAAAAAGGAGACATTTTGAAGTATGTTGGTATCCCTTCTTATGAGAAGCATTACAGGTATTTACATTACACACATAACTGCTTACCCATGTAGAGTCTTGGGTATCAAATCAGTCACTTTTAAGCTTTCATTTCAGTTAGGATCCTGCCTTAGACAGCACCTACATTTGCATGCGGTAGGCATCAAGGCATCTCAGTGGGTTTCAGAACCCAGTCTATGTCTTGTTTTCCTGCATGTTGTCCTGGCCAATCACGTCCCTAAGCTTCATTTGTCGGTGCTCGTGTTAATGTATGGTGGCAGAACAGGGTCTGGCTGTATGGCTGTATTGCTGTAGTGATTTGCAACGGGAGATGTTTAGAGACAGTGTGATTGTGACCTTTTAACACTGTCACTCCTCACCAAGAGGGTAGAATGGCCTGCAGGCCAACCTTTCCCATCAACCCTGCTGCTCTCTTTACTTCCTGCCATTTTCGTTTCATATCTTCTACGTCGCTCCCTCATTGTGAATCAGATTTTTGCAGTCTTCTGGGAAAGTACAGAGTAGATTGTATTAGCAACCACTAGGTGTAAGTGTGTGTATCTGTGTGTGACACACATTACCCAGGATTCAGCTACATGTAGGTCACAGGGGGTGTGTGTTGTGCTGGAATGAGGCTCACAGTATGAGGTGTTGTTTTCTCAGCCTCTGGTAATTCTACAAGACAGAAATGATATGTGGTTGTTCAGGACAAAATCATAACTTATTCAAAAACTGTGTTCCAATTTCCGATTTTGTCAGCGAGTCATTTGCTTTACACACAGACAAATACAGCGTCTGTCATTGCAGACTTGTTAAACTGTACCAGAGATAATAAGACGAAAACAGGCCGGTTGTCAAAAAATAGCGGGAAGTGGGAATGGAAGCAATGCAGTTCAGGTAAAAGGATATTTCACACAAAAATGAAACTTCTGGCTGTACCACAGAGGATCACAGGCCTCCTTATCAAAGAGCCTGGGGCAGTTTTTTGGATGTCTTCCCTGACATTGGCCCTGAGGTAAACCAACCTCAAACAGTTCAAATCATTGTTCTTTGGCTGACATCAAGCTAAATTTATGATACCATTGTTGCCAGGTTTTTATTGTGATGTGGTTTAGTAAAATGCAGACTTGACATTTAGTGAACTCAAACGTTTCCCAACACCACATAATGACTTTATGTAACTGACTTGCTTCAAAATGTATTTTGAAAATTTCACAACTTTGTGTTGCTTATTGTGTGTGACCAATTCTGACTTCACAATTTCATTGCTTCATATTATTGTCTGTGCAGTGTTTTTTTCATCTGCTCCTGTCAGTTCCTGTCTGATATAATATTCCCACGAGATTTAAGCTTTGAGTCAATTTTTAAGGCTGTCTTTAGAATTTTTAAAAAATCTTTCTGCTGGGAGTTGAACGGGATTAATAAGCTGTCAGATATGAGCTCTTTCATTCAGAACTTAAGACCCACTTTGAAGGGGGAAGAGAAAATTAAATTTTCTTGTTCACCTCTCTTTGTTTTACTCATCTGGGTGGTTTAGATTTTCACAGCTCAGAAGACAATCAGCATTTAAAGCAGCACTGAGCTTTAATTTTATCAAGCGTAAATTTCAATCCAAATATGATTTTAAACAGACAAGTTGAAATACATCCCCTTATATTCCTCTGTAAATTTGCCAGGAATCTGGTGCTATGATATGGCTATTTCCTTTGACATCTATGTGCTTGGATAACTAGAACAAGCTTGTGGATTACCAAAGCCACTATCCATAATGGTTTGCTTACATGTTATAGAGATATTTTATTATAAATTAGTACAAATCATACACTACAGGTGCAAATGCTTATTTTACACTTACAGCATAATTTACATTTATGCATTTTGCAGACGCTGAGAATTGAACCCACAACCTTTTGCGCTGCTAACGCAATGGTCTGCCAACTGAGCTATAAGATTTGAACTTCTCACGCAAGTCTCACTCTTAATTAATTTAGCCATCTACAATCTGTATGATAAATAATTATCCTTCATTACAGTGTTCTAGACCCGACTTGATATCATCATTTAACGTAACTATCGTGGAGTCCATCAAAGTGTCTGCAAACTGTCTGAACTCGATTTAAGTTCGAGAAAACTATGCCAATCGGCCACGTGGCAACGTTCCATGGGCACCGTTTATCATCCCAGATGAGCAAAAGATGAACAATCAGCAGTTCTTATCCCCCCGCTGGCTCTACTGCTTACTGTAATTGTTGCTAGGCTGCTGTAAGGAAAACCACTTGCATTTTAATGGTCCTCATTGGGTTTGTAATTGAATTGGTATGCAGAACAGAGGCAGGCCCAACAGGCTCACTGTCTGATTATGGGCTGATTGCACACTGGGTGAAAAAAGCATTGTGTCTAGTTATTTGCCATGGCTGTGTTTCTTGAATGTTTTGCATGATTCTTGAATCGCAAAAAAGATTCTGTTGAAAGCAGAAATAAGTGATTTTTACCCCCAACATTCATTTAAAGTTTGTCCAGCCATCTCCCTTCAATTAAATCATCTTGTTTGATTTTATTGATTCCACAGAGGCTGATTTTGAGAGATCTTAATTTTCATGCTAAACTGTCTTTTAATACTGGCATACAGATTGAGTTATTATCAGGAGCCGCGAGGACTATTGAAGTGTTTATTGACGTTGCGTTTCTGCTTTTCTTGATAGTTATAATCAGTTTTTTGGCTCTAAGTCCTGAAAAGAACATAGAGTGCCTTTTTCTTTAAAGCCATTTTTACCTCACCTAAACTCTTAGTTAACTGTTTGCACCTAATATTAGTATTGATGCATATACACGACTATATATCATAATCACAACTGTGTCTTATTTATTTAAAGGAATCCAATATCAAAAATTATATCTATTTTATGTTGTTCCAAAGCTATATGTAATTGTTTTTATTGCAAGCGTTAATATACAGGTTTGGAGTGAGATGAGGCAAGTAAACATGATAACATCTTTAACACTACTAAAAGAAAATCATGTTATTTCTTCTGGATATTGCTATTTTGTGACAGGAGTCCAAAAGCAGCAGGAACGGCTTTAGCTAAAAATCTCTGGATGTGGTGCAACTTTTCTCTCGTCTGTCTGGGGCTCAGAAAGTATCTGGCTGGCTTTCGACAGCCCATATGTGGCACTTCAGCACCTTGTGGAGAGTTTCGCTGATCAGCTGCTGTGAATTGACAGATTGAAGCAGGCTGTCCGCAGCCTTTTCCCAGCGAAGCACTAATGCAAATACTGAATCGGGGCCTGGCAGTGAGCAGAAATGAAACCACTTTTAAAATGATGCTTAATTGTGCTTGATGCATTTTCCAAATGTTGATTTGTTACAGATATTTTGTTACATCTGTGGTTTTTGGTTTTCTGAGGGGTGAAAAATGGGCTCTGCTAGAGTTTGGTGGTGGCGCACAGCAGAGGTTGGCTGGAAGTATGCAATGTCAATTTAATCTTATCAGGGATGCTCACCTTGCACTCTGCCTCTGCAGCCATGCATGGAAGACGTAAGACAATTTGTTTCAGTGGGAGCAGAATGATGAGAGAGACGCAGTTCTCGTACACATCTCAAGCAGTCCTGCTGTCTCATTAAACCCAGTTGTTTTTGCTGTGACTGCAGCTGATCCGTGTCCTCTCACCCCGAGCCCTCTGTCAGGAGTTTTTCTGTGCATCTCAAACATGCAATGCCGCAGAATGAAACTGAGACTCCACGCCAACTGCAGATGACTTTACTCGCCATGCAGGCAAATTGCAAGCTGACGAAAAGCCTGGAAAATGGCACGTTAAGGGAGCCACAGAATGACACATACGGTATAGGTTCTGTTTTACTAATACTGTTTTTATAAGACTTAACTAAAGAAAAAGACACCAGGAGTGAGCAAGATAAGATTTTGTTTAAAGATTTTTGCTAGCATGCAAAGCGACCTGGGTTCAAATCCCAAATTAACAGTTTTTGTAAAAGTTACAGTATTGACAGCATCAACATTTTTCTCCCATAGAGAAAAGAACTGGAGTGTGGCAAAAATTCAGCTTATTTTTTTTACAGAAACAAATCTGCCTTTTTAAACATACTTGGCTCAGTAAACTAAATGGGCAAAATGTATCTGTCATTATCGGTGGTAAAAAAATTAATTGTAAGTAATGCATCATGCATGTAAACACCCAGTAACATGCTTATGGGAGAAACATGGACTCTGTATGTATATGATGGTAATTCTGGTCTTAATATTACAGCTGATTTGTACTTCTATCAGGAAAGCTGTGAGCTCTGCTTTGGAATATTTGGTATTCACAAGCAGATCCCTGCAGCCATGTTCCATCTAGTAGGATATTTTTCCAGAAGATGGTTTGGAAATTAAATGCTCAGCAAACACATGGATGTGGGTTTTGATGTCCCACATGTCTAAAAGCAACACAGTGTATGTCTAAAAAACACAGCAGTAGTATTTACTTTGCTAGCAAAGAGAAGAAATTAGGTTTGTAAAGTTGCAACTATTTAATTTAGCTACTAGTATTGGAGCGTTGCAATGCAGAATGAGCCCTATTTATCATCTTCAGCCTTCATTTATGCTCTGTTTATTTTGGGTGAGAGAGCCTATTTTTTAATCGCTGTTTGTTTGCTCATAAAGATGCCTTAAGATGGTTTCATAGTAGAATAGTATAAATGCTACATACAGCACTCGTATAATGTTTTTAAATCTAATAATCCTTATTTATACTGGGTGTTACTACAGATCTAGGTCACCAGGGCCAGGATAAACACTGAATGGAGTTGAGATTATGAAAGCACAGTTTTGAAATAGACTCTGTGTGCTGGATTACTGTAGTTAAGTCTTACATGCATACATGTAATGTAATGCAGTACAGTGACTGTGCATTTTAAAGGGTAAGTATATATTGTGTATTAGAGTGATGATACGCTTTTTGCGGTGGACAAGAGTTGGTGGACGGTGCCTTTCTAGTGTCTTTCAGTTCTAGACTGTAATCAATAACTGAATACCTGCTGATGGTCAAATAACTCCTTGTTCAGTTTGAAAGAAGAGTGAATTGGATTTTCTGTTGAAAGACAGACAAATCTTTTTACTGAGTCTTTGAAAAGCGGCACTGTGTAGCCCATCTGCTGTGTGTGTCAAGCTACAGTAGTGTAGGTTATGCTTGTGTAATGAACGGTGAGGGACATGTTTCCACTGAGATGAATCGTTGGCTATTAATGGGGCCTGCTGAGGTGGTCCTGTCATTTGCCTGACAATCCTTCTTTTGGCACTATGACAGACAACCAAGGACACCCGCCTTATGGCCAAATACTGCTTGTCAGGGTTTGATTCTCTACCGAGACAATTCTTCTAATTTATTTATTCTTTCCTTCTGACATTTAACTGTCAAGATACTTTTGTCTCTGGTTTCCTTTTTTGTTGCCACTTTGCTGTATTTGTCTTGAAGGAAGGTGTGGATAACATATTGTTGAGGTGGGAACCAATGAGTTTTAATTAATATGAATGCTGTCTGCTGATTGGCTGATGCTGTGGAAGAGTCTGTCACCTAGTTTGTGTCCCATATTGGAAGAAGGATTTGGCGGATAGCTGAGGGAATATGCGGAGCAAGACTGGACAAAACGTAGTGTGGCACACTAACTTGGCAAAGATTCTCTGCTTAGATTAGCAGTACAGACATGGGCTGCTAGCAGTCAAATTAAGCTGACCTTTTCTTAAAGCAAAAGTGTCTCTTGCATGTTGAAAACATTCTGACATTGTAATGTTGGTTCAACCAAAGACCTTTTGTGTGTTTTGTGTGTGATTACCTATTTGTTTAACCAATGTTTGGAAAAACCTTCTTGAAAGCAATCATTATCTTTGCAGTTTTGTTAACAGCCACCAGTGCCCCATGACACATTTCACTTGTTTTGTAATTATGAAGTTATTTCTTGTGTTGTAAAATTGTTAACACATCAACACCACTCCACTCAAACGCCCAATAACCGTGTTTTGGTTTCCCTTAGTCATGGTTTCACTTAGTCATGAATGTTGTGTTGTAAGAGGGCTGATGTGTTAGTGAGTAGTACAGTAAGGGAACTACTGAGGTCAAACATATGGTGCGTGTTCCTGTTTTCTGTGTTGGCTGCTCTCACTGTAAAGAACTCTTTTGACCCACATTAAAATCTGAACTTCACTGCAATGACACAACTCAAGAGTCTTTTGTTAAATACTCACAAAAGATCCGTTTGACTCAGGAATGGGGGCAGAACTTCTCAACTGTAACGTGATTGTGATTTAGAAATATTGTGTATATATGCGCGTCTCCATGGGAGTGGTTCACTGTTGATTATAGATGTTATTATATTATAGATGGTCTGTGATATTGGGCCAATGAGTCTGTGTTTTTTTTTTTCTATTTAGTATTGATAGCATTTACCCTTGGTTGTAGTCTTAAGGAATATATTTTTAACAATACAATGTAAATATAACAACTTTGTCAGCTACAGTCTTTGTCATTTTACTATAACAATAGGAGACTTTTCTTTGTTTTTTGTTCTTTTTTCTCTTGTTTTTAATTTAATGACTTGTTGCTTTAAGAGAGAGTTCCTGACACACAAACCTGGATCGAGTTGCTTCTGGTTGTACACAATATGGGAGCCCACTGTGTTCACACGTGGGCCTACTGCTTAAGCTGGTTTAAGAACCAAAAATATTATTGGATTTGCAGTATGGATTTAAGTCAAGCTATTTTAAGAAAACCAAATATTTTCAGAACTTTACAACTAAAAAATTTACAACTAAAGCCAGAGGAGATCAGATGAATTATAGGTGTAGCCAATTATAGAACAACTAGAATATAGTCTTTGTAATGAATGCACTGTTTTCTCGGGCTGTGTTTGTTGAAATAAGCTCATTATGACAACAGGTAATGCCAGAATTGAGGTCAGCACTCTCAAAAAAAAACTTTTCATTAATTGTTGCTGAATATTGGCTGCATGTTTTTTGGGTTATTTGACTTTTCAGTGTTCCAAATAAACAAGCTAATTGCTCTAATGTCATAATATGCTACAGATTTCAAATTTAATTTAAATGTATTTAATAACGAATACACGGAGTCTGTAGGTGTACACCGTTTTCAGAATAGGATAAAGGATTGTCACATTAGTATTTGTCAGTACACTGTTTTCTGAACTTGTGTTTGTTTCTTTGCAGGGCCGACATGTGAAAACTGGTCAACTGGCTGCTATCAAGTGTATGGATGTCACAGGGGTTCGTTTGCTTTCATTCTTACTAATTTAAGCTTTCAAGACCTTTCAGAATGAGATGTCAAAACTACTCCCTAGGTCTAGTGTCTGTAGTAGGTCTTTTGCTAGTACAGTATTTTTATTTTTTACTGTGTGTATATATATGTGTGTATGTGTATACATATTTCAGTCATGTTTGCCTTTTAAAATGGTAGATTTTTGCCAGGCATTTTTAACAATGTTAATAAACCGTATATTGAGCTGTGGTGGCTTTAGAAATACCATTGCAAATTTAAAAGTTATGATTTCACATGACCCACACTAGATGGTATTTGTAATGGCTTAGGGCCCTGCTAGTCCAGTGCAGATGAAAAAGAAACAAGTCAGCGTAATATATATATGTTTTAATTATCTATACAACATAAACTCCCCACAAGAAAGTCAGCTCCATTGGTTTTAAGACACATCATATGGTTTGGCCTGTAGTGACGAAGACCTGGATAAAGATTCAAAATGAGTCTTGTCATTAGCTCAGATTGCTGTTCATCAGCAGCATCCATCAGCATGCTCTTGAGAAGAGCTTGTCAAGTGGGTAGTTGAGGAGTCCCCGAGGAGTACTCAAGTCGGGGTGTAATGAGGGGCTCCTACAGCTAATCCTGTGCTCCTTGCCCTCTGTTCTCCTCCGCTTCAGGTCTCTACTTCATATAAAAGTGCCTGCATTCTTAAGTGGGTCAACCACTCCCATTATAGGTCAGCTAGAGTGGTCTTGCTGGCCACCAGCTTTACCTAAGAGAGTTGAGAATTTGAGATGCCGCATATCCCATGATCCTTTGCTGCATGTGTCCGCACAGGAGGAAGAGGAAGAGATCAAGGCTGAGATCAACATGTTGAAGAAGTACTCCCACCACAGGAACATCGCCACCTACTACGGTGCCTTTATTAAAAAGAATCCTCCTGGCATGGACGACCAGCTGTGGGTGAGTACCGTGCCCCACTGTGCCATTCATTAGAAAGAAATGTGTATCCAACTGTGGTCTGCACACACAAGCCCATGTTTAAATGAACATTTTAGAGCCCGTGGGGAGAAATGGGCAATACTGAACAAGAGTCAATGCGACGTTGTGTGACCCAACATATCTTGTTGTCATGAAAAATGAATGAAACTCGTGGTTAGAGATGTTGAGAAAATTCTAAAGGCAATATTTTAAAATGTACATCAATTTCAAAAAGGGTTTTTTTGCCCGCTTGTCAATGTTTCTGTGAATAAGGCCAATTAGGACAACCAGCAGCCTAGACCGGTTAAAACGGTTAAACCACCTTTTCTTTCCATATCTGCTTCTCTTCCCGGCCCTTTCCTTCTCCATCACCTTCCATTTTCTTCCATAGTTGAAAGAAAGGACAGCCCTGATAGTGGCAGGGTAATTTGTGTTGTTTATCGGTGGCTGCAGGGACATGCGGGCATGCAGACGGAACGTCGCACCAATAAAGATAGACATCGCAGGAAATGAAGTGCATTTGTGATACATCCCGACGTAGACTGACAGCTTCTGAATAGAGAGACCTTTCAGATGAAGGGTGACATTGCCACAGCAAGACTTGAGGGCCACAAAACTCTCATTCTTTTCAATATTCCCCCAACCTGCCAATCACAAGGTGAAAGAGAGAGAGCGATAGATCAAGAAGCTGCTGGTATGAGGGAGTGATTGAAACCCACATTCAGTTTTTGCTGTCTTCTTTGGTGGTTGGTGTGCATGTTTTAGTGGGAATTGATTTTGTCTGCCGCTCTGGGCTTCAGAAGTGCCCTGGAATCAGCGGTCAGCAGTGTGAACTTATAATCAAGCGTGAAATTTATCCTGTCTTTGGTGCAACTCTGAGATTCGGTTGGAGCATGTGGCCTGTTCCATTCACAGTGATGAAGAGGGTGTGATGAGCAGTTTGAAAGCCTAAAACGTGGCTGTTTTATTGCTGCTTATTGAACTTTCTTTATTTAGAGTGAAGGTGTTTAATCCTTGGTGGATGGAAAGGTGGTTTAGGAACGCTGTGTTACATATTGTATACAACTGTTGCGTTTTAAGCCATCTTAGCCATCTTAGTAACTGGTATAATACTGAACTAACATATTTACCGTAAATACTAACATATTTACTGTAAAATGTTGTTTTAAGGTGGGACAATTTCAAAAGAGTCTAGCAATATTAACCTAGCTTTAAAAGCAGTAAGATCCCACCCTCCCTTCAGAGCACTGTCCAAAGCCACACCTCCTTCAACACATAGACGCATACATACTATAGTTTGACAGGCAAGTAGGACATCCTATCATTGCGTTCGGACCTAATGCAGTTATTGGACAAACATTTTATGGTCATTTTTTTTTTCCACAGAGAAGGTATATTTATATAAATATTTATATGAATATTGGAACCATTTGACTTGCTATGTCTGTTCAGCAGAACACACATTTGTGCTGTTTCACGGCCTGCAGTTGAGTGTGATTCTGTGAGTCAGTGTCTTTAAATATGGATGTTTATAATAGATTCTCATCAGCAGTTCTCACCGATGTCACTCTTCCTCCTTTATCACACTGCAGACAGGAAAATAACACGTTTCACAATATGATTTATGAAGTAATAGACACAAAAACATCATGTGCTGCTTGACTTCTCTGTGTCTTGTGTGTCATGAGAGGTTTATGATCTGCTTATACCTCAAGATTATTGAGGTAAATTCAACAGTACGCACACAGACGGTTTATCCCTGTTTAAACTTCTCACTACTTGCATTAAAAGAGCCACAGATATAAATGTTTAATTCCAGTGAATTGACTAATGTAATAAAGTGATGCCTTATTTAACTGAAGGCCATTTCCACAGCCAGACAGCTTGAGTGGCCGTTGGGTGGTTGAGAGCACATCTCTGACATGAAGTGTTTGAACCTGGGGCTTGTGCTCAAATACTATACAGGACACTCCACTGAAGAGCAATTAGAAAAGCTGGAAGCACCGGTCACTTCCAATTACAGAAGGAGAACAAGTCTAGATTCTAGACTG
>JAZGTK010019818.1:0-11232 GCA_036877625.1 Ambastaia sidthimunki
AAATTCCCAATGACATGTGCGACTCATTCCAATTATTTCCAGAGCTGCTCGACTTCAACCCAAAATTTCATGAGATTTTAGGAGTCACAGCTGAGTATTGTGTCTACGGGTGAGTGTACAGTACAACACTGGTTGAATTATATACAGCTGGCATTTGTACAAGATGAACTGTCAGTCACAGCTTCCGCTCTTCTCTCCTGGGAAGATCTGGAATGTCAGCATTAATTCATCTGCTGCAGGAACACACAGTTGGACCAGAGGTTCTTCACTGTCAGGATATAAAGCAAAATACCTGTGGCTAACACAAATGTTACCTCGTTCTTTCCCAGCATCCTTTGTGCACCCCACCAAGACATGCAGGTAATCCCTGAGACAAATCATGCCTCCAACATCAATATGAGACTAGCTTCAAACACAGCTACAGCAATACAGCTATAAGAAGCCTTGATGTCTGATGTTTATTTAATTTTTACTGATTCATAGTTTTATGTCAATCCAGCATCTAAGGCTGGAAGGAGTTGATCTACACACAAGTCATTGAAGGAATTTAGCATGTTCAATTCACCTGAGCTGTAAAATAAACTGGGGTACCTCGAGGAAACCCATTCTGACACAGAAAGATCATGCAAACTCCACACAGAAAGGTCTCCTGGCTCACCTGGGACTCGAACCAGGAACCTTCCTGCTGTGAAGCAACAGTGGTACCCACTGAGCCCCCGCAGTACCTCAATGTCTGAGGTTCCATTATAGCCTCGGGACAATGAGAAACAAGTTATTTAGGAAAAAGCTTGTATTAAAATAAAGCATAATTAAATATAATAAAAACCAGTTCATTTTAGAAGAAAACTCCAAAAGTCCAAAAACTCACAGATTCTACCGTTAATATTTATATACATTATGCACTTTAGACCTTTACAGCTATATGGAATCTATAGTAAACATTTCCAGCGTAAATCTTTAGGTCCCAGAAAATGACCAGGACTGCGTTATAATATACTTAAGCTTCCGATGCTTTTAAGATACGCAGCCCAGGTATTTTTGGTCAAAGTGAGCTTACCATGCACACACATGCATATTCTTTAAACTTTAAACCAGAGGGGTCATTAACTAGCTTGATGAATTTATCAAGGTGAACTACAGCCATTCCTATTATTAACAATCTTTATAAATAACTAAGATTTATGAACGTGGTCTTAAAGCAACAGTGTACTGGTAATTAGCCTCAGCTTCTGGTCATCAATCCCAGTGGCACGAGCAGAAGAGGGCCGGCGCTAAATATTTATAATCACCGCTCAACATACACGCTGCTGGAGGAACACGCTGCTGGAGAGATTTCTGCTCAAAGGCTAATTGTGATGCAAAACACAAATTATTGTTCTGAATCTAATTAACAGATAAATGTTTTATTCTCCAGGAAACTCAATTTAACCTTTTGCATTGTTTTAAAGGCCAGAAGTTGGTGCTGGCAGGCCGTGATGGGCAAGTACAATGATAACATTCTATTTAATTATTCCCATTTATTGTTTGAAACTGTTTATTTTAGTTATTAAAGCTGCACTCCGTAACTTTTTCTTTACTTTTCCTTACGTATGTTGAAGTCAAAACAAGCAAAAATTACATTTCCCAGGACATCGGACATGACAGCTCAAATTATAAACCATTATTATAAACTTACCATTACAAATCCGGTTAAGGTAAGAAGATGGTGTTTATCACTGATCTGTTATGTTAATATTATGTTATGTAATATTTTAACCCAAAAAGTTACAGATTGAAGCTTTAACGATGCTACACCCCAAATAACCTCCGTTCCAAGTCAGCATCCTAAATGAAACAGAACCTCAATGTTGAGAGAACAATACATCCACGGTCCCTTAAAATACTGCCTGTGTAGGGAGCCCACCAGGTTTTGGAACAGACCGGATGTTTTGGGCTCTGAGGAAAATGAGTGATTCACTGGAGTTCTATTGCTTTTGTGTTTCCAGTAAAGGAGGCCAGACACTGACATCAAACACACAACACGGCCAGTAAACACACAGCACACCATTCATAGAAGTTATATATGCTGCAACAGAAGACATGTTGCACTGAGCTTGACTCACAGCAGCAGGAAGAGAAAATCTATTAGGTGAAATAACACGTTCTTTCTAAATCACTTCAGTGGGCTGCAGATTCTTTAGAAAGCCCCTGCTTTCAGCTCCTCTAATGTTTATTGAGTGTCAGGCTATCATTTTATAAAGCTTCCCAGTAATGCCTTATGAAAAACAGATGCTGTATTGCTGCATCTAGGTCAATATGATGAGACCACTCTAAATGACTTCAGTACCCATAAAGATAAAAACGCTCAGTGTCTATACTGAATCTCATTATTTGGTGTATAGACTCTGTTGCTCACATTCCCTGGTGAGTAACTACCCACACAGTTCCTTTGCGAGTCGGAGAGTCATACAGGGCCGCCAGCCAATGCGACGTTGCCTTCCAATTACTGTACGAGTCCCAAGTATGAAGTTATAACTTCCTGTTTCTGTGCTCGTCGTCTTTCCAGCCCACCCCAGAGTTGATAACAGCGACCAATTCCCAAAGAAATGACTTTGTCCCAGAAAGATTAAAACAACAAAAGGTACCTGCAGCCGTACGGCCGCACATGCTTTTTGCAATGCATTGCAATATAGGAGCAGAGATACGATCGCCGAGCGGAGAAGATAAGACCGAATGCAGAGAGAGGCAGTTTAGTGACTGGTTTGAATGGAACAATCTCAATCTGACACAGAGCGCAAAACCGCTACGTAAGGAGAAGAAATGAAAGGGAAGCGAGAAAAAGGAAATACGGTGACAAAAGCTGCAGAAATAAAAAGCTTTTGTTTTGCATGTGAAATCCTTCAGTTTGCTCATCAGGGGCACGACCTGCAGTAAATTGTATTGACACAGAGCTGAAACTGTGTGTTAAACTGAACACAGCACCTTTCTCAATGATAGTTTCTTACCACAGTAAGCACACAGATCTGTTGTTTATTTAACTAAATATCTATTTAACTGTGCATTCCAACCATACATTTTATCATTATTTATTTTTAATGCGATTTCTGGCACTCAAGCCCATCGTTTTAGCGTTGCTTGCAGGATGCTCTACCAGCTGAGCTACAGAAACACAATTAGGAATTTTGAAAGGTTGTAAAATGACTTATTCATGTTTCAAGGAATTCCTATTGAAATCAAATAAAAGCAGGAAATCTTGGCATACGCGCTGAGGGACCAGAAAGCCCTGTTGGTCAGCTCACACTGATGTTACAGGGGGGCCCAAGGGTCCTGACGTACAGCTTCTTTTGGCAGTTCTGGGGCATGTGGTCTGAGGTTCCAGAGGCCCTCATGGCAGTTCAAAGCCCAAGCGCACTGGCCCGCTGGCCCAGTCCATAATCCAGCCCTGAGGGTATGTGAAAAGTTAATATAAGTTCTGAAGTTTATGTTCTTCTACATGAATAAGAAGTACTGACTGTGGTTAAAGTAAAAAAGTCTTATACTCTAAATACTTATTCATTGTTTGGATACACCAATTCATTTTTTCATCTTTTTGTCAAAAGTTTAAAACAAACTGAAGAATAGAAACTACAGTGACCAAAACATTTTAACTTTGATTTTAAATTTTTCCAAGCAGTCTGTCTTTGCCTAGATTCATAACTGAAGCAAAAGCTTTTATTACAATCCCTGCTGCAACAAAAAACATAAACCTTAGTTTGGTAAACACATCCAAAAATACACACAATTACTTGCCTACAAACTTAATTACAAGCAGTACTTGACCAAAATAATGAAACCAGCAAGTTTAAAAGTCCTGCTACTGTACATACTGTAACTGTATGTGTCAAGAGAAATGATTATAGTTTCTGAAATGCCAATGTGACGGGAATCAAAACACACAGACACCCTGTGCATGTTCTTCATTGTCAAAACATCACTTATGTAGCTGCTCTCCCTCTTTCTCTCTCTCTCTCTCTCTCTCTCTCTCTCTCTCTCTCTCTCATCAGTGCCCGGAGGTGAGGGGTGTTATTGCCTGGTCCTGTTTTCGCTGTACAACATTTAAAAGCAAGCTGCTGTGTAAACACAAAAGGTTTGTGCCTGCTCAGCTGAACAAGAGGCGGGTGTGATCTTGTGGCTGGCTGCCTGTATCTCAATAAATGTTGCATGAAGGCATCATTTGCATGGAGAGTTACGTGCTGTTTTCTGTCAGCTCCTATCTCCCGGCCTCAGCCGGGGGCTCGCTTCATTACCGCCTTACACACTCGTGTCAACTAACCAACCAGCCCATTTATAGAGCGATGCGGTTTAAGCTGTAAATGATACTGAATAAAAGCAAGAACACAGCGTTGAGTTTACCAAGAAAGCAAGAAAATAACACTGTGGAATGGATGGTGTGCTAGTTTAAACAAGAATAACAATTTCCAAGCCTGTACTCCGTTATTGTTCTGTGGAAATTAAACAAAGAATGCATACTTCTCTTTATATACAACAACAGTTTATAATGAGCCTGGCCTGCTCATTTTAAACCCAAACAGGACAAAACAAACAACCAAAAAATAAGACGTGTAGTTTTCATTAAAAACATAACTGAAGTCATTTAATAGCTTTGAGTGAGCAATAGGCTAAAGATAGAAAAAAGTTTACATTTGCAAAGCAAGTGTGAATGAAATTTGTGAGCTCGGGCAGAGCGAGAGACTTTCCGGGTGAATAACAGCTTCAGTTTCAGCCTGTTGATCACACCAAGCAATCGTATGGCTTCAGAAGAGTTGGACTAAAGCACAAAAGTGCCATATTTGACATGTTTTACTGCAGCCTACACAGGAGGTAAACAGCAGTGTGTTCCACAGAAGAATTAACCATTAACAGAACACACTTCTAAAAAAATACTGACAATTTTTATTTTTGGAGGACTAATTCTTTTAGTGAAAAAAGTAAGATTATACAAAGAAAATCTCATAATCTTTGCACTAGGGAGAAAATACCTAGCTAACAATTTTAGGTTGTCAGAAGGTTTCCCTAACGTTTCCATTAAGTAACAAAAATATTGAAAATGTTATTTTGTATGTTCTAGGAATGTTCCAAACGTCCAGTTTTTAAATGTTATTTAACATCATTGCTTGGTTATAAAAAACAAGCAATAATGTTGAATAATTTTTAAAATGTTCCATTAGCAACTTAATATTTTATTGATATACAATAAATAATATTAAAAACTACTCTACTCACATTACTGCAACAATTTTTTTGATAATGCCAAGAAAACCTAAAGAATGTTAGCCAATGTTCCAAGAACGTTTCCTGTTAGCTGGGATAGGGTAGAAATACAGCGGCTTAGGGGTGGATGTCATGTCTGTGGGAATTCTGGCCTCGTTTCAAACCGTGGCTTGTGCAATAATACACACTGTATCTGCCAGGCGACCCGTGTACTGAGATATGAAGTGTGGGCTGTGAACACTGTGAGTCAGAGTGTGTGTAGATAAAGAGAGGGAGAGAAATAGAGAGAAAATGAGGTGCATGCAAGCCTACGCAGATCTCTAGCTCTGTTATGTATTCAGCAGAAGATGCTAATTTCCCATTTCTCTCCCCAGAAAAAGAAATCGCTGGATTGCCAAAGCGGTCTATTTTTAGCCTTCCCCAACATTCCTTTCATTTCCTCCCTGATGCCGTTACAACACCGTAATATCAAAATATAAATGAATAAAATCTGACTGGCCGGCCCCTGGTCTCTTTCATGCACACTTCATTCATTCACTCCTGCGGCAGGAGATCTGATGCCAGGCGGGTCTGATTGTGCTTCTCGGTCACACAGATGTCGCTGAAGGGGATCAGATACAGCACAAGGTAAAGCTTCTCTCTTTTACAAAGCCATGAGTCATTTTGAGTTCATTTTATAATTTCATGACACAACACAAGGGATGTGCACTCGACCACTTGAGGAGGAGACCCAGCTGGCAACTGCAACAGTGGGGAATTGTAAAAGACTCAATTTAATTCATCAAACAGAATGAGCAATAAAATGATGACTCTGAGTTTAAACAGTTATTTTATGTGTGGCTTGTTTGGTAAAGTTAACATTACAAACACTGTCGACGGTCCAACAGCGGCTGAAAACATTTGATCATGGCTGTGAGGTCAAAGGCAACACAAGCTATAACAACCGTGAATGAATTAAATCTGAATATGTTAAATTATGTTAATTTAATCTGAACTGATCATATACTGTAGTAAAAGAACGTATTTTAGAAAATTGTAACTTAAGTGTCACTTTAACATAATTCCTGACAGCTAAAAGAATTAAAGGTGAAATCTAACTATTCAAACTATTCATAACTATTCAAAAGTGCACAATTCAAAATTATAACACCATTGAGCTAAAGTCTCCACAGAATCAAAATACACTATTACAAATACCTGTTCAGGTGGAATTTAAGATACCGTGAGTTAATATCACGTTACATTTGCCACCAACTACCCTGACTTGTGTTTCATTTCCATTCTGTTCTAAATTCTCCATCATTCCATCAGGAGTAAATCCTAATTCTTTCCAATCTCGTTGTGCTACACTGTCCTGTACCACTGCAGTATACTAACCAATATGGCCGCCACATACAGCCCAATATACAATTAACCAATTAAAAATGAAACATTTTGAAGTTGTATTGCAATTTTTGTAGCATTCCTTCGCTGCTGTCCATTCTGAGCTCGAATACTTGTGCACTTCCCTGAAAACCACACAGCAAGACAGATCTCCACATTATACAGCTGCAGAACACCGTGTTCTCCTGCTGTTGTTCTGAATGAGTGATAATATCTGAACCGCAATGGAAACGCAGCCCTGTGAATCTCTGCCATGATCAGCCGAATACAAATGCGCGACATTTAAAGTCAAGCTGACAGTGAAACACACCAGACGTGTTTAATATGTAGCCGACTGGATCTCAACCACCACAATAACATCAGGAGAAGAGTTTCAAATGACAGCTGAGTGTGTGTACACGGGTCTGCTCTTGTTTTTATACCATTGTGGGGACCAAATGTCCCCAAAAGGACAGTAAAAGTCACACACACTCACACTGAGGGAAATTGATTATGAAACATACTTTAAACACACAAAAAACATACAAAATTATGCTTTTTTTGAACAGACTATCCACTATTCCTCAGTATTAAAATATATACAGTAAAAAGTCATTGTATCTATGGAAAGTCTCCACAAAGCATAGAAACCTAACGTGTGTGTGTGAGACGTACAGGCTTCACTCTGATTAAAGACATTGTTATGAAATCTCTCTTTCACCCCCTTCCATACATTCATCAGACAGGCCGCGTCGTTCTCTGATTGAAACTTGCAGCCCTAATTTAATGAAACTTGTATTTCTGCAGGAGTGATACAGTCGGCTCTGTGTTCGATGAGAGCGCTTAAAATAGGAAGTAAAGATAAATGTAAAATCATGGCATAGGTTAGCCATAGTTTAACAGGAAAAAGTACAATTCAAGCGGTCAGAACAACTTTTAGTGCGAGATCTTTATTTCCCTCCCATGCTGAAGACATCAATGGAAATCGCTGCAGGGAAGAGCCTTCACAACACCAGCAGAAGACATCCATACCCTGTGAGCCAAGGTTTCATCCAGCAAGCCAATTTCTGCCTCTATAAACACAGCAATGTGGAGAATTCTGGCACATTTACAGGTTAGATGAGGGATATGCTGGCCGATTCAGAAGCGATGGTTAGATATGCATTTCCACATAACGGAGACATATGTCAACACAACTGCCTTTTAATTATTATTTATCCTTAAAAGTTTTAAGTAAAACAGTTGCAATAAATGCCTCAGAGCTTGTGAAGAAATCACTATTGGTATGATGTCACAACCAGTAGCACACTACAGCCACACCCTATCACACATCAGCAACGCCATTGGATGTACCACAACCTGATCCGTCCAATTACAATGAAGCACATAAAGGAGGATACCCATAATTCCAGACAGTATCTGTTTGTGTGTAGCACCTGCTGCTCTGCATAGCCAATTTAATTCAAAGGGATGGTCACTGAGGTTGTGCAAAAAACCTTGACTAACATTATAAAAGGAAAAAATAAAGTGATAAAAAATGTAGGTTGTGAGCCCTTTAATTATGCTAACTTTAAAAACCACCACGAGGCAGAACAGAACCGCACAGTGTTGTATGATAGGGTGAGGATTTTATGAAAAGCTGGTATTTAATTATGCAAATCTTTTACTTGATCTACTTCTTTTAATTGTGGTTTATCAGGCCGTGCAGAGAGGGTGAGCGCTGGTATAACTTCATACACGCAGTGCTTTATCTCTGGTTTGAAACACGCTACTAGTTACTAGTTATTTTAAAATCCATGCCTGTGTTTTTGTGAAGTTTTAAAAAGTATTAGAGGCAGAAAAATGCAAGTTTTAGGTGAGGAGAAACCTCCACAGAGGGAAGATTGAGTTTAAACAATCACAGCAGACAGCTGTGAAAATGACACCAGAGAGTTGAAAGCCCTGTGAGAGGCAGACAGAGATCTCACCCGCAGTGGGCGGGTCAATGGGACGGATGCAGTCGGGCTGCTATATCTCACCGGCTGGGCAAACACAGAGAGCGGTTCCGTCTGAGCGCGCGTGGCAGGCAGAGTTGTGAAGGCAGGGGTTATTCTGCAGGTCACAGGGGTCACGGGGGCGTTCGCAGAGGGGGCCGGTGAAGAAGGGGGGGCAGGTGCAGGAAAACTCCCCAGGGATGTCCGACTCTGCACAATGTGCCCCGTTCAGGCAGGGGGAAGACAAACATTCCTGTATATCCTCCCCGCAGTCCACACCTGCCCAGCCATGAGGACACGTGCACCTGAGGGACAAAAATCAATGTTTTTAGAAGAGCAGTTAACTCAAACAGTTTAGATTTCCACTGTGCGATACTTCCTAGAGGAAAACGAAATTGTACCGTAAGTACGTTTGAAATTTCCTGACAAAATATGCAGCAATACCACTGGGACGCAGGAATAGCGCGCCGATGCCACGGCAGCTAAAACCTAAGTGCACATATCGCTATATATAGAATAGGGTGCGTGTTAGAAAAGTAGTTTTATTGTCAATGATGTATGCTAACAGTAGGAGACGCTAATTAGGCTAATTAGGTTGCAAACCTCCATTAAAACACGAACAATGTTCTGTCACTACATAAATGAATGAAAGAAACCGGAAAGCTGAAGATGTTTGCAATTTTAGAGTGGCTAACAATAGCGATCTAGCTTTGAAAGCATAAGATTCTGGCCTCCCCTCAGAGCTCTCTAAAGCCACACCTCCTCCAACACAAAAAAACATACATAGTTTGACAGGTACATATGACATTCTACCATTGCATTCGGGCTGAATGCAATGATTGGATAAGCATTTATGGTCCTGCGCCATCCATAGAAGATACATAAATCTATTATATTTAGACCAATTTATTTGGTGATAACTATTAGGAGATAGTAAGACTTTTAACCGGCATAACAAAATGTAATGTTTTTGGAAAAAAAAACATGAAATGGCACGACTACAAACAGCTGTCCGCATGTCTTCTCAATATGCTCAAAGGCACTCTGGTGCCGGCGATAACAGTGCTTTATTTAAATTAGCGTGAATATATATGAACTGTAAATGTTCTTATTATTGGGTGTATGTGACAAAATGTGCCAGGAAAGACAGTTGGTAACATCACCTCTTTCTCTGTAGTCACAAAGGTGTGTTTCTGCTCTGTGGGGTATCACATTACCCATCACAAACGTGTGACCCAACAGGTTAAAATATTCACGCATGTACAGACAGACTGACACTTCTGGTACAGAGTGACCTTGCAGCATAAAAGCACAATCCCTCAGGGCCACACACCAATTTACTGTCGCCTGTGGTGCTTTTTCACTAATGAATGTCACACATCTCTAAAAGTCTTTTTTGTTCATTTCAGATCAGAATAACAGTGTGTCGTCATCTCAACGTTCATCAACAATGAAAACTCTGCCTTAAAGTGACAGTTCACTCAGAAATGAAAATTCTCTGCTCGTTTGGAAATCGTTTTGAATGTTTATGACTGACAGCTTCACTCACTTTTCACTTTCATTGTGTTTTACAAAGAAAGAACATGATAGGCGATGATGGAAAATTAATTCGTTCAGGGGTCTACCCAGCTAACAATACTTTATGTTGTAAGAACGTTTCTCTAGCATTTCCATTAAGTAACATGTTTTTTAAAATGAAAAAATATGCTCAAAACGTTTTATAGACACTGTATTAACGTAAAGGTGTAATTTTTAAATAGTTCCACTAACAACTTAAAAATAATGTTTTTGATACATATGATATATAACGTTTAAACAATGTCCCACTGATGCTACTGCATGAATGTTTTTAATAACTGACAGAACTTTTAGAGAACATTAGTAAATGTTCTGAAAATGTTCCCTGTTAGCTGGGAAAGCACATCCACAGTATTCCCAAAGATCCTACATTTAAAATGAGAAAAATAAATCTAGGAAAGAAATAATGCACACAGCATTTGTTTGAAAGAGGTCAGACATGCTTTTCTTACAGGTGCTAGCTACAAAAAATAATAAATGATTCATAATTATATGGTAGAAATTATAATATAAAAGACTAAATGAGGGCAGTTTATTGTATTGATATATTTTGTACTGAAGAGACACGTCTGAATGACAGTTTACTGTCTGTCATTAGCAGTCAGACACACGTTTCATTTCTCCAACTCAACTTCCAGGATTTCACAAACACATTTTAAAGTAAGACATGAAAGAGAAGCGGCAAAACTACAATTCTGATATCGTGGTGACTTCAAAATAGGGCAAAATCAGCAAGACAGTTTATTTTACCATTCGTAATAAAAACAGAATCACTGTTAGGAGATTCGGGGAGAGCTGAGGGGATTTAAGGTTAATTGCACTATTGGTCTGAGAAGCAGTAAATCCCAGACAGCTGGAAGTAGGACACAGGGAGGTTAGAGCAGTGAGCTGGGATTAAATTTACCAGAGAGTGAATCCGAGAACCATCTCTGCATTCCACTTGGTGGCAGTGAGCTTACAGTAGTGCCACCAACGTCCGTCTCAAACCCACAGCCTCTCTCTCTCTCTCTCTCTATTTTCCTCTCTCTCTCACTCTATTTTCCTCCCTCTCTCACTCTATTTTCCTCCCTCTCTCACTCTATTTTCCTCC
>JAZGTK010019819.1:0-11232 GCA_036877625.1 Ambastaia sidthimunki
AACATAGATCTGACTTTCTCTTAAAGGCTTATTGACTTACATTATTTATTATATGTATATTAAAGTCATGTTGTGATATGGCAAAAAGCTTCAGTTTATAATTGTCCTATATTGTCTCATTAGCACTGTATGAAATCATACAGATGCATTACATTGTTGATATCTGCTTGACATGTTATACAGCGACGGTTTTCCTTTTTCTAATTTTTCCCAAACATTTTCCTAGAACACAAGTCATGTTATTTGGAAACGCCCTGTCTGTACAAGTACCAGATTTTCCTGGTCAGCAGGCATAATGGGAGCTCGAATGAGTAGCTCTACTATGTAATTAAATTGAGTAATGCATACATTGACCGATTTAAATCCAGAGTTATCCGTCTCTGTTATTACACAGCTCACTAGTTTCTCATTGGTCAACAGCAACATTAAGATGTAAAGAATATTTTTAGACTTAAAATGTTCAATAATGTATAAATATTCTTGTATATTGACCGGTAAACTGAATAATTGATAGTTTTCCCAGAATTCCTGCATAGCTATGCTAGTTGCTTCTTGAATGAATGAACTTGTTGTTGGGCTGCTGTATAGCATTTTATTGTGTTGTCTTTATTTTAAACACGCTCTTTCTTTCTCAGTGGGTACCAGAGATCTCACACCACTGTCCTCGCACTCCATTCCTCCTGGTGGGTACTCAAGTTGACCTTAGGGATGACAGTAACACTGTGGAAAAACTTGCCAAAAACAAGCAACGGCCCATTTCTCCCGAGAGCGGCGAGAAGCTGGCCAGAGACCTCAGAGCTGTCAAATATGTCGAGTGCTCCGCCCTCACGCAGGTTAGAAGACAAGCCGCACACGCCTGTGATGACATAACTTCTGGCTTATTGTTGTCTGTGTGACGTACTGCAAATGATATTTCATTATACAATCTGTCTCTCTTGCAGAGAGGTCTGAAGAACGTATTTGATGAGGCGATACTTGCTGCACTTGAACCTCCGGAGACGAAACCCAAGAAGCGTTGCGTCCTGTTGTAGGAAGTTAAGCAGCGAGTGATACAGTCACTCCAATGGGAGGGGGCGGGGCAAACGAAATGATCTGCTGGGGTTTCAAGGTTGGTAGGGCTTGGCTTTGGAGCAGAGAGAGTTTTAATGGGAAAATACGTAATGGGAACCAAATAGCAAAATGTTGTGAAACTGGACAAATTGGGCAGGAAAATGTTCTTATAAACAAACAAACAAATGCACACTGTGCCTTTCTAAACCTTTATTGAACAACAGAAGAAATCAGAGCACCCCGAAATCAATAACGCCCCTAAAAACGAAGAAAGATACAAATAACAAATAAATCCACTTGAATGCTTTAAATGTTGTTTACACCGCAGTTTCATGTGATCTATCCAGAAAAGTGTGTCAAGGGCACAAATACACAAGATTCGATAAATAAATGCTTTAGGTTTCTGATCACAATCAATAACAAATGATTTAAGATGCTTGCATTTCTGATCGCTGGACAAGCACACTGGATTTGTCACACACTTGTTCAAAGCCGCACAAGAGTGGTTAACACAAAATGTCTGTAAACAGCACATTTCAAAAAGTGTAAAGCCAACATGCTGACTTATTACTGCTTGTTCTGTAACCTGTGGATTGTGTGTGTGTGTGTGTGTGCAGTAAGCTGTTTTCAGCTGTTTCGGAACTGTTCAGTCAAGCATTTTAGCAGCATCGAAAAATCTTTGCAGGCAGTAAAGTGATTTTTAGAAAAAATTGCCTTCCGTTGTATTCTATAGACGGTTTTCTAAATTTTGAAGTTCAGTTCTGGCATTTTAGAGTTACACCGACACCTGTAGACAGGTTGTGTCCCGTATGTGGTGCAACTATTTAGGCCTCAAGTTTTAGTATGTACTGAACTGGATCTGGCACAAAAGCAAGCTTATGTGATTGGTTTGGGCATTCTGTTAGCTCTAATCACTGACAATGGCATTGAGATAAAATAAACAGAGTAACGATTTTAAATATTTTAACAACTTGTTTGTTAAACAGTTTTTGATAAGTGTTATGATCATGTGAGCCACTGGAGTCATAGTTTAAAAGCATTTGTTTCTTCCTGTTTGAGCCAGGCTGTTCTCTTCTTCTATGGTTCATGCTCTAGAATCCCTCTTAAGTGCATTTACTCTTGAGCCATGCAGTGCCTTCTGCTGGCCAGTTAGAAAACGGAACTTATATATTTTTTTTCCCTTTTTGTTTTGACTTTGAGTATGATGTATTAAATGTATTACTGTTTATCTCTTGGGTGAATGAATTTAGTGGTGATGCATTTTGAAACTTGAGTTTTTTTTAAAATGACTATTTTATTTTTTCGCTAGAGTACCATTTGATTGTGATTTATTAATAAAATAACAATTTAAAATGTAATATTTTGAATAACCGATCTTAACAGTCGTGAGAGTAAAGAGGAAGATAATGATGGATTGAAATGTGGCCTGTTCTTAGTCAAGATCTGCGGTGTTTGGAATCTCACTATATTTGTAATAAAAGTGGTGCGACTGACACAAAAATGTTTGTTTTCTATTTATTAACATGCATTGTTTGATGTATAGCAGCAGACAAACATGTCTGTAAAATGTATTAAAAACATCTTTATCTGCAATTAACAAACCACTGTCTACATTTGGGATGTGAAACTTTATTTTACATGACAGTACAGATTATAGAAAATGAGAAGATGGTAATAAAAGACCTTCTATGTAACAGGACAAGCCAAAACAAGCATGTAGCTGATGAATGAGAGTATACAGATGGAGTTCTCCATCCAGACATGATAAACTCAAATAAATACAATCAGCAAAACTGAAAAGTAAATATAAACACAAATAAATGAGAGGAACTCTACACTAGGATTTAACACTATCATCTGAAGGCATTATAAACAAACTATGTTATTTTCCTGACGTTATTTTGGGGTTAATATCAGCTTTAAGAGCGTTGTCTGATCGTTGGTTAATGCTTTGTATTTCATGTGTAATGCGTTTAAAGAAGTGAAGGAAATCTTCATTGATGTAACAGATAAATGTTATTTACACACTGATCACTGTATATATAGCAAGATTATATTCCCATCCCATCTTGTTTCTTTACTGTTATAATTGACGCATGCAGTTAACTTTGAAATGAATTAGGTTGAGTCCTGCTAATCTGAACACATGCATGATTTTAAAAATCTCTTTACAATTATCTGGGATAAATATTCTGTTGTATTTTACACCCACCAAGGTTAAAATTAACACATTTTCACATGGAGAACAATGAAAGTGATTTTATAGCAGGAATATCTGCTCAACTGGACTAAAACAACCACCATTCACAGCCACTTTTTATGTATTTGTAAAAATATTTAGGAATATATTTTGCAAGCTCTGCTTACATCAACAAACAGGAAGTTAGGATGTGATGCATGTTTTGTATGGAGTTGATTTCTTAACCTGGGCCTTGTGGAGGTGGTGGTTTTTTCCAGGTGTTCCTCATTCTCGGCAGGTGTGTATGAGCACTGTGTTTTTACACTGCTGGCAGCGAACTGAGCAGCACCAGGAGAACTTACACGAGCAGCGCTGGACCACCTCTGCTCGGCCTGCACGGAACCCTGGACCACAACACAACAGCTCACAGCCATCTGGTGCCAACCTTGAGGTTCCTACAGCAGAAGACACGGAACAATGAGAAGGTTGGATGAAGAGAGGAAAGGATGAGTAGACAATCCAACTGACCAGAACCATCAAGTATATAGAAATAGCAATTAAAGAAGGCACCCTTACAGAAAAGACACATGATCAAACGTGATAAACATATGATGTTTCACATATGATTCAATTGGTTTCCCACGGGAATTTACATGGGATTCACATGAAAATGTTCCAAAACCACATCTTCCCATGTCACATCTGATCACGTTTTCTCACGTCCACATGAATTTTGTGGTGACGTTTTTTACCGTGTGATCACGTTTTTGCACGTGAAATTCATGTCAATTCTTTTCTGTAAGGCAATGATTCCGTTCTGCAGTTTTACCATTGCAACGTCGTCCTGCAGTACCAGGGATGCCATTATCCGGGTCTAAACGGCAGAAATCTGGTGAGGGAGCCAAATAAACCAGGTCCCGTGTGGCTGGTGGCTTTACCTGGGGGTCTCTTGGAAGAAGGGCTGTGCGAGAGCCCACACGTGTGTGTCGTACCTGAGCACAAAGGATAAGAGACGATTGATTGTTTTTAGATCATTAGATCCACAAATTTATTGCGTCTGCAATATGCATCACTGAATTTATTTATTGATTCATTATCCAATCAAATCCTTTCTTCAATACCCAGATGGCATAAGATCACAAGCTCATTGGTTGCATGAATATCTTACCTCTGTGGCTCCATCAAAGCGTTCTTTCAGCACAGCGCCAACTCGGCGAAACGGGGGCATGACTTTCCAACAGGTTTTGAGCTCACATGACCCAGACACGCCGTGACACTTGCACTCCACCTGCATGTTATGGAGGATCGCCTGAGGAAAGAGGCCAGCGTCAAAACCAAAACACACTAAGAGTTCTGACATCAGTGAGTGACAAATCTCTTGCCTTCCGTCCTGCTTCGTTATTGTGAATGTTCATCAGCGGCCGTCCTGATGACATGCCCTTAGCTTTCTCCGGCTCGTCCACAAAAGTCTGAGACAATGTGACGCCATACGACAGATTATCGGAACAACCTGACCACTGGAAACCTGGAGCCGGGGTGGGAGCAGAGACTGGGTATGTTTGGCATGCTTTTCCTATGTTGAACTGTTATTAAAGTGTTTCTGTACTCACCCTCTGGGCTGACCCCCCTGACCTTTCTGTCACAGCCACATCTTTCCAGCTCTCCTCTGCTACAGGCCCGAGTCACAGCCATGGCAACAGCTGCTGATGAAAGAGCGTGAACGAAGGCTGCCTCACGGGTGCCTAAAGAAAGCACATCCCAGCTAACAAGTTTAGGTTGCTGGAATGTTTCCCTAATGTTTCCATTAAGATACAAAAACTTCAAAATAAGTTTTTAAGATGTTTTAAGATGTATTAAAATTTTTGCTTTGTTAAACAATTCTTTAAGATACTGCCAGTTATTAATATGGAGGATTGTAACAACTAACAATGTTTTATTTAATGTTTTCTTTAGATAGTTTTAGTAATTTTTTAAAATAAAATATTTTTATTTAAAAACGTAAAAAATATTTAAAATATTTGTGTGTTACACTTACATTTTTAGAATGTTAGCTAATGACACAAAACAATGGCAGGTAACATTAGCCTACTGCAAGGACATTTTTTAATGCCTTTGATATTCAGTTCTGGAGAGTAATTCATGCCAACTACATATAAGGAAAAAGGAAAATAAAGTGTGTTTTGATACTGTTAAAAATCAAGTACACACTAGAAGCACTATTAGTTCATTATATACAACAACTGTGGGCCCTGACTGTGCAGTGTTGTAGTTTTAAAACAATAGTTTCCCAATAGTCCTATGATCTAATGTGTAGTATTGACAATGTTGTAACCTTGGTTCATGACTCGTCCAAACACATTAATCCCGCGTGGGGTGGTGGAACAATTCCAGCGCCGATTTCGGAACTGATGTTGGCACTGCGATGATGCAGACACAACACAACAGATATAAGAGTTAACGTGTAGAATATGTAGACATCATTTTATTGAAACTGTTAATTAACCCATTAAATAAGAATTTGAGTTTTGTGGCATTTAGTCCATATTATTTTTTAATCTATTTTGTGATATATATATATACTAGTGGACTCCAAAAATGAGCCTTTATTATACTTATTAACATGTCAAAGTCATACAAAATGACATGGCTAAACTTCCTTTTTCAACAGGAAGTATGTCAACACAGAAGAGAAAACTACACTTGACCAGTGGCTTCATGAGGTCTTTAAGTAACAAGAGGTTTAGATGTTCTGACCACTAATTCTTTAATTCTTGGAATAGTTAGTGTGGCAGAAGGCACATTAAAGTTTATGAGTCATTGTGTTGGCTTTCTTACCTCCTCAATAACCATTTCTGCAGCCTTTCGCACAGACTCCATGACCTCCCCCCGTGCCCGGCACACCCCAACTTGGCCTGGCGTCAGTCCTCTCAGACGACCACATGGTTCTGCACCAGACACAGGACGAGAACGAGGCAAACGTGCCAGAGAGCTGCAGAGAGAGTCACATGATGAGAGAAGAACTGGTGAATGATTTAAAATGATTTAAAAATACAAAGCACATTTTAAAATATCTATTATTTTAATGAATGCTGGTAAGAAGCAGTAAGAAGTAAATAAGTAAAAAATACTAGAGAGGAAAAGTACAAAATAAACAAAGAAAGTGTGAGAACCATGTCACTATCTTTTACAAGTTATGGCATAACAAACAAACGCTTTCACACGAGCCAACTTACAGCCAGTTGGTTGCCATGGTGAGGTGGGTTGCCCATAGCAACAGCAGGAGGAGTCGTCCCGTGAGAGTCACAGAGAAGACAGTTGGCATCAGATTGTCTGTCTGTCTGTCTACCTGTCTGCGTCTGAATTAGTGTTTGTCTGTCTGTCAGTTTCCTGCAGTCTGACTGTACCTGTACCTGTTATGTTGGGGTTGTTCCCCTCATATCTGCCAAAATCAAGAAACAGAGAAATCATGAAATTTGTGTTTGTAAGGATACAATATTGTACTGTTAGACATTAAATATTAACACAAACAGGTTATACTTAATTCTTGGTCTTATATATACACATTTATAGCATAGCAAATAAAATATCTACAGCAATGATGGTCAGTAGAATTTATTTATAAGCACAATTCAAATACACAGTCAATGTAAAGATTAAGGACAAGTTTTCCAGTTAATATTGCAAATCTAGCAAGTATTTCTCAGTCAGAATACATTTCAAAAGAGAAGTATAAAGGTTTACCACTCACAGGTCCAGAAGTGATTCAAAATATTCCAGTCGATGGAGCACTTAAATCACACAGATGTATCTACTAATTCCAATTTATCATCAATCTGTTCTTAATTGTAATTATTTCACTTTTATTTTTAAGATAAAATGCCTCTAAGCTGTAACCTTATTGTCACAGAGAGTGAAATATTCATCTTATATCATTTTCCAAAGAAACCAGTCAAAAATCTTGCATTATCTTTTGGTTTGAGTAAACTAACCAGGACAGGGAAAATAAAATAAATGACTAAATGATTAGAATTGCATTATTTTACACAATCTTCTTTGATTGCCTAAGTAGTTTTTCTGTGGTTCCAGCTAAATAAAAAGTTCTGATTAGATACTAGCAAAGCATTTCCACTCCAATCAGATCTGCATTAGTTTGTGTGGAAAAAGTTTCCATTTCATAATTCCTTAATCCAATTTGTCCTCCGCAGGTTAAAAAAACAGATAAGTGTGGATGAAGTGATGGTTGTGCGGTTTTAAAGGAAGGATGAATAAAGGGTGGGAGGGTTGAAGACATCGGGGGGAGGGCTAAAGTTTTTGACCTCAGTACATTAACGTTGAGGGATGAGCTTGCACTCATTGTCCAATTTACTCAGGACGTAATATGTGACCTCTGCCTAATGACAACAGCTGAGTCCGGCTGGGACTCTGCCTTCAACTCGTGGGATTATGCAAATGCTGACTGTGTTTGTATTTGTGTGTGCGTCAAAAAAGAGGGCAAATGACCAAAAGACGTGTCAAATCACTGTTTAAATGCATACATCTTTGAATCTGCAAATAAGTGTGTATATGAAAAAGAGAGAGAGAGAAATGAGGGGGGGTGTTCCATTTGTGAATGTATGTGACTTTAGTATCAGTTACCTAGTATCAGTGAAGGGTGCATCAGAAAATGTTCCCCCTAAATCCTGAGACCCTCACAAAAGAGTTCTGCTTGTAAGCCAGCGGAAATTGAAAGAGAAATATGTGCCTTACCAATAAATAACCTGATAGATAGAACACAGCTGGGGAAGGGAGCACAAACCTGTCCTGAAACAGGCACTGTGTGAACGTGTCTTACCTAATGTTTAATTTTCCCAAACTTTTGTTGCTCTTTTTACGAGTATCCCCCTCCTTTTCTCCTCCCTCTGCCCTGCTCCCTCTTTCTCTCTCTCCATATTGTCTTCGAAGAAGGGATGACATTTAGACAAGGAGGAGAAAACACAGTGCTGACAAATATTAGAACTGAGGCAAATAAATCACCAGAGAGAGAGAGAGAGAGAGAGAGAGAGAGATCATGGAGTTTGTGGATCTGTATCAGATTTGTGACTCAATATAATATGACTATTTCCTCTAATAGGCATTTTTAAGTAGGGAATACATTTTGGAAAACTGTGTTTCTATTTCGAGAATTTCACAGTGTCTAATGTGTGCATAATAAACAGCCCGGCTACAGAGTTTATATTCGTCTAGAAAAATTATTCAAAAAGTACCTTTAAAATGCAATTTTTTGGGCTTTATTTTGACTAAAGGTTTCATGGTGATGTGACTGTTCTGTGATTATGAAAAAGGCTGATTTTTGAAACAAGAAATTTTAGAAGTAATTTGAAATGAAAAACAAAAACACAGTAAAGCAATTTTGAAAAATGACTGTCATCCAAATTAAAGTGTGTTGTAAACAAAACTTATGTAGCAATTTGTTGTGTAACAAGATTCTATTTCTAAGAATATGGCAAAGGTATTTTAAACTAGATTTCTAAAGATTTGTCCTTTCTATCATCCCTATTTGTCATTGACCCCTTTACAACTGAACCCTTCTGCCCTCAACAGGCAAATAAATAACTGGCCCCTTACAGATTCAAGGCCTTTCTCTCCAATTCAGTAGTACCCCCTATCTCCCTCTTGCACTTTTTTGCCTCTCTTCTTGCTGTATTCTCTCTTTGTGTCTACCGTCCTTAACAGTGACGTCTTTCGCCATCTCCCCCGGCAACACCATGGCGACCCGCACCCCATGTCATGTCCGGCGCCTCTCTTCTCCTCATCTCTCGATCTGCTCACCCTGCACCCGTAAATAAAATCTCTTCTTTGTATATCCAATGTCTCTTCTGTCAGAATCTGTTTTACACTCTCATCTGAGATGTCACAGTGGCTAATTGTGGTCGTTTTGTGTGATTTACCATGGGGTCCAAATAAACACCTGTGCAAGACTGTGAGCCTACATATATATATACACACACACACACACATATATATATGTATATATATGCATATATACAGTATATATGCATAAATACAATCTCTCTATATATAAAGATATAGAAATTGTAGTTCTCTGTAATTGTAGTAATTGTAGTACTGTTCTGTAATTGTAGTACTGTTGTTTATTTGATAACTATGATTCATAATTTAATTTAAAACGTAATAAATAATTTTTGTGAAACAAACAAGATTAAAAAACATTGTCACACAACACACAAATGAGGGTGAAATGTTTAAAATCTCGCACTACTTTTGGCCACTAATCAAATGTAAGCAAATCTGTGACATTGACCATGGTCAGATTTCTTTGTTTTCGCTGAAGCACACAAGATGGATGGAACATTGTCAAATCATGTGATTACAAACACATGGAGTTCAGGTCAGGTAATTTTTCAATTCACATTTTCATTGGAATTGTTATGCGAAGAATTATATATAATATGTAGAAAATGTTTTCTACATTTTCTACAAAATGTAGAAAAATACATTTTCACATATGGGCTGGATAACTGGACCTTCCTGTATATACTAAATAAGTGTAATGAATTTATTTCTTCATATCACAGGAGCAGAATGATACAGACACAGGAAAATATTTTTCCTAATGGGTTCAAATATGCTTACAAATACACATAAACCAAAATATTTTTACACATACACCAAAAAATATTTTTATACATGCATTTAACTGCATGTGATATGTTTACAATCTTAAAATCTGTGTGCAAACATGCATGAGAGCAGAAGAGCACACGCGGATAATTATTGGATGTCTTGTTGACCTCATTCTGGAATACCTTCCCTGAATTACTACAGACCACTGAGAGGATATTATGGGATAGAAATGACAGCCCTCCAACCAAATCATCCACCGCACAACCAATCCTACACCCCACCAATCTAGATTCTACAAAATACACATTTTCATTCAATATTCCTTAACAACTGAAGGAATGTGACATTTATTTTAATGCAATAATTGCCATTTTATAATTGTGTGCTTCAGTGAATGTTTTGTTTTTAATGATCAGTCTTGGTTTATGGGTCTAAAAACAAAATCTTCATGCTATATTGTGTTATTTTTTGTGAATACTGTAGCGCAGGTCGCCTCCATCAATCTCACCACTGGATGTCCTCACTGCTCCTCTAATGAAGTGAAGGTCCGGTTGTTGTGTTTTAGGAGGGTTAAATCTGGCTTTGACTTGCCTTACACTAGCACATGTGTGCAGACACCTTCAGTTAAACTAGGTCTGCAGAGTCAACATTCCTCTGATCTTCATGGGAATATTATGGGATGTAGGGAGGAGTGAAATGTGGAGGTGGGGGCTGCAGGGTGACACCCCCTTACAAGTCTGCTGGGATTGGTGTGAGCTACAAACACCCCCCAGCCCAAGCCCCTGACCCCCCATCACCCAATCTCCATGGTGACTGATCTACTTTAAGCAGAAGGGTGTGCATAAGTGTGTGTGTGTTTGGGGGGGGCACGCACCTGAAACACTGATGGATTTCTGGTGCTGAACAGGAGATACGTGCATGTGATGTAAAAAGAACAAGGCTCTTGTCACAAGCAAGTGGATAGGACAATATACAGAAGACAGCAAAATAAGGCTAACCTCTTCTACATGAAACACAAGCTGCAGTGCTATAAAGAATAAAGGAAGACTTCTCAGCATTCATTGAATGTCAGTCTTTACACAATTTCAATTTGCATATTGTCCAGTTGGGATCAATGAAACACAAGGCCGGAACAATTGACTATCTGACTTAACTGTAAGCTCCTTTGACCTAATGTCACATAATAGATGTTCCTATTATGAGCCAGGGCATAAGATCATGATTAAATTAATGAATTGTTGCATAAATTAATATTAATTTAATATTTGTATCTCTTGGTTTAATTAACTTCATTAACCTCATTGGTGTAATTTGAATTATTCATGGTGTTTTACCATGAAGATGAACCAACGAAATGAAGTTACAATAAGATTGCTAAT
>JAZGTK010019820.1:0-11232 GCA_036877625.1 Ambastaia sidthimunki
TCAGTAACACTAACATGTCAGTAGGTCAGTAACAGAAACGCTCTGTTTCTGTCCTCAGCGATACGTCTCCAGCCACACTGACTGGTAAAGTCAATCAACTGGAGGTCATTCTGAGACAGCTGCAGTACGACCTGAAGAAGGTAAACACGCTCCTCTGCCAAAGAGAAACAAACGCAGGATGCATTTTCTGCTGCATCTTTAGCAGCACTTTCCAGTCCAGCTATCAGAGCTGTTTTTGTCAACTTGTCCAGCAGCAGATCTTGATTTTCTCACAGATGCAGTCGATTCATGTTTTAAATGCAGGGAAATGCGTCAGCTGCAATTGTCACTTTACTGGAGGAAGGGAAGGAGGACCAAACAATGCATCAGAAGTGCTGTAATGCGCTCACAGCACGCTCAGTTGCCACCTTGTCATGCCAGTTTAATGTCCTGCTTCCTGTCATTTTAAACTGCTGTATTCACAATAACAACAAGTGACTGATAATCCGTGCAGTAGATCCTTCCACCAATGAAATGTTGCTGTTATACGGTTTATTATGTTATTATATATTTAAAGATGAAGTATCATTTATTCTGTGATCTATGAAACTAGAAACTTTTTGAACATGTTGCCTGTAAACATGACCTTCCTTTTTTGCTCTAGTAATTCATCTGCTCTGTGTTCAGGAGAAGGAGGACAAGGCGATTCTCCAGGTGGAGGTGCAGCACCTGAGGCAGGACAACATGCGACTGCAGGAGGAGAGCCAGACAGCTGCAGCTCAGCTCCGCAAGTTCACTGAGTGGTTCTTCCACACCATCGACAAGAAACCTTGATGAAGACAGAGCTGAAACCTTCTCCCTGGACCTGGTCAGGAGACCCTGGAGAAGGGAAAACCACTGGAGAACTGTCTGTCTGTCCCTGAAGCATCAGATACCTTCAAATCAAACTTCACTGATGCTTTAGCGACATACTCTAGCAAAGCCCAATTCTTACTGCAACTCCAATGAGATGTATGATGTAAGTGTGGACCATGGACATCACTTTGTTGGTGCTAGTTGGAGCAGATGAGTTGGTTAACCTACTAAACCTTCACACCAGATGAGACAAATGGAAACTGGGACGGGTTTAGTCTGGAGAATGTACTTGTACCAGTTCAATGTCAGCACCTGAATCATGAGTTTGGAGGTGGACTATGAATGTAACACATCAAGATGGTAGCTGGACGTTTTGTTCCAAATTCCCCAAGAAACATGACGAGAAACCGGTTTTCATGTTCCACAGGCATTTCTGAAAGGCTACGCAAACACTGAGGTCCAGAGTTCTGACGTTTCTTCACTCAACGTTTTAATTGCATCTTGAAGTTTCTGAATAATTTCTGTCACTCTCATCAAGTTCTGGCAATAAACACAGAGTCTCTGAACTCTCCAAACTTTCCTCTCTCAGTTAACACAATGTGAATAATGTGTTTAGGAATCGATTCAGCTCGTCTGTACTGTATTTACTGGGACTGTGTCTCAAAGGGAATCAGAAATGTGTTTAAAGTGTGATTCCTTCTAAACACAAGCCTTCAGCTCACTGATTCCTGTGTGCGTGCATGTATGTAAGTGTGTGTGCATGTGTGCGTGTGTGTAGTAGCTGTACACACAGTACAGTATTTCCCCCTCACAGCTCTGAAACTGACTGTGTGTGCCACATGCCAAAATGTGTTTATCTCTGTACAGAACCTCCAGTCAAGTGTCTTGTATTTAACACTGTTATTTAAGCTTATTTAACCTGAACTAGTTTATTTTAATAAAGAAAAGAATAAATGTGTGGGAAAGATCAAGAAAAGGTTACTTGCAGGCTGCAGTTGGGCTGTTGATTTCATTGTGTTTTGACTGTTTTCTCATTCCATCGTTTGGATGCTGCTAGCTGACACTGTTGGTTTCTACGCTTTTACAGACGTGTTTCTCTGTACATTTGTTTCATGTAAGGTTGCTTTTTTAAATAAATGTAGCTGTTAAACATATCTCTGTCTGTAAATGACGGGTAAACCTCACAAAACCTTTGAAGAACATGTCCAAAATCAGGAATCAGAAATAAATGAGATGAAAAAGCAAATAAATTATCTGTAGTGTTTTGACAATATAATATAATATATAATAAATTAATATAATAATATAATATAATATAAATAATATAATAAATTAATATATATTCCCTCATTTTGAAATGCACAGGCTAATCTGAGTCTTTGATTGGCTTAATGATGACATGGGCATTTTTCCACTTCAGTGGATGCAGAATTATTGTTGCCATGGGTTTTGTTGCCATGGAAGCAGCATATTGCATTGAGGACCCTTTTGGGAATACCTGTGTGAGAATACATTCATATCTAATGGGCTCTTATCAGCTTCTGCAGATGAACCCACACTGCACTCTGCACCACTTACTCTGTTTGTTGTGCTTTCTCCTGCTGTCTTTGTGTGTGTGTGTGTGTGTGTGTGTGTGTGTGTGTTTACAGGCTTTTGTGTGTGTCAGCAGGACTTGGTGTCTGTCAAAATGGTTTCAGGTTGGTTTTTACAAACTATTTTTAAATGGATATTTCACCCAAAAATGAAAACTATGTCATCATTTATTTTCAACTCTCCAAACCTAAAACTCATTGAACAGAAATATTTACAAACACTGCAGAATACTTATTTTTGGATAACAGCGCTTTTCAATGTTCTGGAATATTTCTCATGTTCCACAGAAGAATAAATGTTGACAGAAAATATAATTTTAGGGCGAGTGTATGTGTTTTAAGAGAGTCACTCTCTGTTATCAGCGTCTAAAGACTCTGCAGGCGATTGCTCTGGTTTCAGTGGTTTCTTTAAGCAAAAGCTAAACGCTACTTTGTGTTCTTTGTGTTTTTTTAATGTCACTTTTCTTGAAGCTTCAAAGAAGCTAAACTCATAAATCACGTTATGATTAAAGAATCTACTTTTCATTTACACACACTATAAATCTCAAAGAATTTCTTTACAACATCAGAGACCGTCGCAGGATTGAAGTGGTACGAGTGCGGAAAGGCATGGAATTCATGAAACGCACATGTTCAGTCCCCAAATGTTCCCGCAGCAGGTTGGAATGACGAGATTTAGGAAAATGTTTCTGTTCTCCACATGTTAGCAGACTGGAGAGAGATTTCACGGTCAGGAATAAACAGTGATTTTAAGAGTGTGGTAGTACAAATAGTAGTAAAAAAAATGTTCTGGGCATGAAACGTCTCTAAAACATTTGATTAATTTTAAATGTCATCCTTCTTAATGTACAGTAAAGCATACAGTACACCGTGTCCAGAGACTGACAAACTCCAGAGGCTTCTGTGTCCCACAGGAAACAGGAAGTCAAACAGGTTTGGAACAACATGAGGGTGAGTAAAGAGAGCAGTTTTTCTATTTCATTTTTTATATTTTATATTGTATGGATAAATCATATCATACAGTAGATGCTCAAACCGTGAATCTGCTTCTAATCAGGTGTGACTCTGGTTCAGTACAGACTCATATGTGACGGTGCCTCTGTAACCTCTTTCTCCTTCATTACCACAAACGAAACTGCCACTGTGGGAACAGCTTTTCCCACAACACATAAAACAAGTGAAGAAATCTGTCCTTCACCTCAGCCGGCAGGAGAACTTGCAGCCAACATGTTTTGACTGCACAACAGATGCTGCGTTTCCACAGGGACGTCTTTGCAAAGACTGATCGAATAATGAATTTTGCATGTTGGTCTATTCTGGGAGAGGGATAATATATTTTTTTGATTGGTTTTCTGCCTCTGAAAAGCTTGTGGCGAGCGCAGCTGTTCGGGTGTGGTGCGGTCCGGTGCAGCGTTGGCATGCGCTCCCATAGTCCACTGGAGCTCAGCCAGACTGCAGCTATAGTCATATATGACCTCATGCTGTTCACTAGTTTGATTCAGTGGTCATCTGGTTTTCATGAAACAGCGTTTACTCGTGAAGTTTAGCCACAAAGCTGCTGGTTTAAAGGCTGCAGTGGTTCATTAAAAGTGTCTGCAGAGTTGATGTTAAACTATTGCAGTTTCACTGAGGCTGTGTCAGAAGTAGATTGTTGTACCTTCTTATGATCTTGCTGAAGTGTGTTTGCTTTTGCCCATAAAACCATTCAGACATTTTATTGTGTCATTGGTGGAATGATTGATACAGCACAACCCCTTATTCTGCAAGCAACACCCCTAAAATCAACAGTAAGACGTATCGACGGCCATCTTTGCGACTCCTCTGTGCAGCTATTTCAGTCACACAAGATCAAGTCTTATGTGCTTTTGTGCTATAAAACAAGTTTTCTACATTAGCGCTACAAAGGCTGCTGGGTCTGTACAGAGACACTCTGATTGGCTCTTTCTACTAGTAGGCGGGACTTTCTTTAGAACGGACATATTGAGTTGCTCTTTCCCCCATTCATAGTAACAGAACTGCAGCATCTTGTTTGTTCTATAATCTTTGTTATCAAGCACGTACTTGAGCTCACAGTCGTGCCACCTCAGAACGTCTAGTGACAGAAATCAAATATTTAAGATGAAGAGGCCGCAAACATCATGCCAGGAAAAGTCAATATTCAGAGGCGGAGCTTGTGTSTGTGTGTGTGTGAGTGTGTGTGTGAGTGTGTGTGAGTGTGTGAGTGTGYTGTGTGTGAGTGTGTGTGTGTGTGTGTGAGTGTGTGTGTGTGAGTGTGTGTGTGTGTGTGTGTGTGTGAAGCTAAACCTGAGGGTCTGTGTGTTTTGTCTTTATTATCTGTCAGGCTCTGGGCTCGTGGCCCTGCTGGAGCTTTAGACGGTTTAGGCAAATCCATGCAGTCAGACAGTGTGGACAGACGAGTGTGCCAGCAGACGTGAGGTGAGGTCTGTGAGAGTCTCGTTTAATGGAGATGTTTAGTCTTTGTCTGAAGTCTCTGCCAGTACAGCAGATGGGTTCTTACACTGAGACGTGACTGCTGGGGGGTTCTGCATGGGGGTCATTTTTCTGGAGGTGTTTGGATATTCTGGAGCTGAGACCAGCAGGAGTTTAATCAAGGACTGTATCCCACAATGCACTGCACTCTACCTTTCATTTTCAGTGATCATTAGGTTGGAAGTTTTTTCAACCACTGTTTTCTCATCTCATTCCTGGACTGTCAAAACCCGAATTAGTTCCAGGATGATAATTGCTAAATTAAAGGTGTTGAGGTGCTGTAACATGTTATGTAAGCAGATTTAAACATGAGGGTGAGAAAACTGACCATTTTCATTTTAAGAAGATACTGATGCCCTGACAGAGAGCAAATCTAGTAAAGCAGTTTGGTAATTGAACCTCTGCGTGTTCAGTTCTGGGAAAGATGATGAGTGACATTGACTTTTAACTGCTCAGATTACTGGAGCTGCTGAAGTTTATGCTGGTGATGTTGTGCATTACTGAGAGATCACAGAACTACACACAGCAGAAGTTTCTCTCCAACACGAGCAGTTCATTCAGTCTCAGACATGATCAGCTCACATAAACACATTTAAACTATTAATCATGAGTGTTGAGTTTGATCACCTCAGTGTTGAGTTTGTTTTTCTTGATGGCAACAGATCAAACAGAAGTTAAATATATTAATACCCCAGAAAAGACAAACTTGTTACCTAATGCCTTTTCTTCTATTGCGAAGATTTTCAGAACAGTTACGCAGATTAATTTTTTAAATATTGGCAGCATTTCAGTCCAAACATTTAAGGCTGATGCTAATAGCACATACTCGAACGTCAAGCAAATCTTTTCATGAAAACAAACCAAAGATCCATCAATAGTTCAGCTCATGAGAATCGCTGATCTCTGAAAGCTGCACAAAATTATTGTGTCTCTGTGAGGTTTTGTGATGTCTGAGAAAACTAGTAAAATTTCAGCTTATTTACTGTGAATAAGTGAAAATGACTCTTTTACGACTATTTTTAATCTTCAAACTAATTCATTTAACATGATCTAAAGTGACATAATACAAGTTCAGTTTGTTAAATGTCCTTCTGCGGTTTGAACTTACAACCTTTCATTTATCAGCCCAGATCTTTAAAAAAATTTGGTCTGACCAAATTCTGTCATTATTTTTGCACCCTAATGTCGCCAAGACCCACATTTAAAATCTGGAAGAGTCTGATAGCCGATTTGTCTAACATGAAAACATTTGTTTCTATGTGCAGGTATGAATACTAACAGAACAATCAATAAATCAGACAGTTAACAGCACTGAGCCAAAAGCAGGACCGGACTGCAGATGGATGCATTATATTTACTGTAACTGTCTCAAGAATTATGCTGTTATATTATTTGTCTTCTCTGGGGAATTACTGAATATTAAAACTTTTTTTAAAAGTCTGCTAGACTTGAAACTGGACACTCAGCTCAGGTCTTGCAGTCTCCACTGAGCTGATGAGTTGAGTCAGGTTGAGTTTTATTCAGGACAGACAGGGTTGAATGAGGACAGGGCTGAATTAGCACTGCTTTTAGATTAATGAAACAAGATAAGCTGAGATCACAGTTTTATGCAAGAACTGTTTCATATAGATCATTAAACTAGATACTGCAGCATAATTAGCGTTTGTTTGTAGTGTTACTAACCTGTCTGTAACTAATATTTTTTATTTCTGATACATTTTTATTAAGTTAGATTGAAATGTGTTCAAAGAATTAAACTCTTGAAATGTCTCTCATTATTGAAATTTAATGTCTCTTTATGGGACACAAATGATGCAACGGTTGCATTGTGTTAAAACTCTTCAAGAAGTCAAACCTGCAGTAATTCTTCTCTGGCTGGTAAAGAAGAAGATCACAGTGTTCTGGATCTGAGAACGTCTCTGTGGTGTTTGAATCACGTCACACTCACTCTCAGCTCAAACACAAATCATGATAGTGGCTGTGACAGTCTGTGCTTTTAAACATTAATAATGACTCACTGTTCGATTTGACTGATGGAGTCTGACAGAGACAGAGTCACACACACACGTAACATCTTTTATTTTCTGAGATGCTGTATTCCAAGCTGTACCAGACTTTCTGTCTTCAGCATTTATACTGAACACTCAACACACGATATCTTGTGTTTGTTTGGGCAAAAGTTGGTGTTTAAATAATTATGCGTCTCCTGACATCATCATGATGAGAAGTTCTCCAGCTCCAGAAGACACGCAAGTGTAAGAACAGCGAGAGCTAATGAATATTCATGAGCCGGTTCTGACGAACAGGTGATGTCATAGCGTTACATCACATCTGGAGCTGCAGGTGTGTTGGACCAGCACAGGTGAGGTGAGTTTGATAACAGTAATGAACTGATAAGTGTAAATGACAGGCGTAATCATTCTTTTACTAAACAGCTTAAGCAGGTCGAGCAAACGTCCAGAGGAAAGATTATGTCTCAGCCAGTTAACATCAACAACTGCCAAAGGTTTTCAGAGCGAGTGTTTCTCCTCGAGAGAGTCGCGGCTGATGTTGATCTGATAGATGTTTGAAACCAAACAGCCTGAAGAAGCTTCTGAGTTTAGAAGAGCTACAGCGTGTTAGTCACGACACAGAGCAGAAACCACATTTACAGCTAATAGGAACGTTCTCAGTAAGTTGGTTAATGTACTCTGAAAATTCTCAGTTATCAAAAAAAACATTTTTGCAGTAACGTTAACAGATTTTAGGATGTTCAAATTAGTCTGTGCGTTTGTTATTATGGCTCCTGCTCATTATGTATCATATAAAAATGTTTCTCTTACGTTAGTGGAACATTAACATGTTTGCATAACAGTATAAACAAGCAACAATGTTAATATAATGTCTGAAAAACTGGACGTTTTGAACTTTCCTAAAACTTTCAAAATAACATTTTTAGCATTTTTGTTAAGTTAGGAAAACATTCTTACAACCTAAAATGATTAGCTAGATTAGCAGTTCTAAATTCACTATAAATAACAGTGAATTTCAATATTTCAATATTACTCTTTTAACACCAGTGCAGTTCCTTAAAAACAAAAACACACGCAAACAAAATAACTTGACGTGATGAGGTCACAGGTGTGTCTAAAATTCAAATGTGGCTCAACCAATCATAATCAGAGACCGGAACTGTTTTATATAAATAGTGTTTTAACCTTCTAAAAACTTCTAAATCACAACCTCATACTCACTGTCTTGCATGTCATGCGGCTGTGACTGCAGACAGACGTATGACTGAAATTCTTGTCTGGATTTAGCGCTGGCTAAAATGATTGAGCATTTGAATGAAGCTCAAATCTGAGCAAAGCCATTAAAAAATTGTGAGTGTAATTACAGCAGAGACGCGATAATCCACATTTAATTGTTTTCCGCTGTTTGGTGTCAATATTGTTGAGGAATTATTTCTTGAAATCTTTGATTTCCTCCCACGACAATATTTCAAATGAAACGAGTTTAATTTAGTGATGAGTGACTGATCTGATGGGTTTTAGTCACTGTGATGTGTTTTTCTGTTCTGTTGTGAAACATGTGACATTACCAGAAAGTTCTTCATAGAACAGAACATTTCAGCAGAAGCTTCTCTTTACTCACTGTCTGTCAAACTTCATAATATCTCGACTGTTTCTCACAGAAAACAATGAAGTATTTGGTATCGTTTGTATTCTGTATTTAATGACAGGCTTTGTAAACGCAGCAGATATGGTACAGTGTGCACTATTAAGTGTGTATTCAGAGGAACTGAGTTCTGTTAAACACAAGCCACACATCGTGTAACGGCTCCCCGCGCAGGTGTTTCTGTTCACACGCGGTCTTTGGTTTTCCTGCAGCACAGCTGAGATTCGCTGCGTTTACCCTCTTCAGCTGCAGAAAGAGACGTCTTGGCTTGTCCTGATGGTCGATGGATTCATTAGCTTTCTTCTGCACAGCTGCTTCTGGAGTGTCTCAGAGACTCTGTGATTGTTTGGGGTAAAAATGTCTCTGTCCTTCCTCTGCGCTGGACCGGTTTCCTGTTAACACAGAAAACAAATGAGCCACTAGCTTTGACTCAAACACTGCAGAATATTCTTGAGCACAGCAAGAGTGATTATATGTGTGTCTGCAGTCTGGACACACAGAGATTTCATTCAGGCAAAGACATTCTTTAAAAACATTTGAAATATTAGATACTTCTACTTTCCAGTTAACAGGTAACATTCTCAAAACGTTATCCAAAGTTCTATCAAAGTTTTCAAATGTTCTTGCAGTTATATTGGTAGAACTGTTTTTAAATCTTATACATCATATATATTAAAGACACTATTATGAAGTAGGTAGTGGAATGTTTAAAAACATTAGGGCATAATGTTATTGCATTAAAGTTTGAAAAACGTTCTTATAACCAAGCAATGTCTAAAAACAGGATGTTTTTAGAACTTCCAAAATAACATTTAAGATTTTTGTAACTTAACAGAAACGTTAGGGAAACATTCTTAAAAATGACAGTTGTAAGCTGGGTTCATTCCAGCTGAAGCGAGTGAGTATAAACATCAGAACACAAGCACATAATCGCAGCATGTTGTTTATAATGCAGATTCATGCATTAATGCGCTGGTAACAAATGACTTGTTGTCAAGTGTAGAACTGTTCTGGCCATTAACGCATCTTAAACCGCTTTAAATAAACTGCGGCTATAACGTCATTAATGCTGTTCTGCATCCCATGCAGAAATCTTCCTGTTGCTGTGGAAACAATAAATGGCACAATAATATAAAAAGAAAACAAAGGGGTGAAAATATAAAGTCTTATTAAAATTGCTCTTTCACTGGAGAATAAACACTCAGTTGGAATACAGTATGTTGTCACTGTAATTTCTTCCAGGTATGTCGTGTTGTTTTTAAAGTCTGAACAGATGCTGATGTGATGGTGAAGATTTGCAGAAATGTTTTTGTGTTGACAGACAGTTTTCATCTATTCATGCGTTCAGTGATGATTTTTATACATTTCAAACATTTACATGTATTTGGCAGATGATTTTATCCAAAGTGACTTTCAGTGCACTAAAAGAATACATTTCAGTAGAAGGGTTCCCACAACCTCGAACCCACAACCTCTGCGCTGCCAACATGATGCTCTACCACTCGAGTACACAGATGAGCCTACAGGTTTTAAATGGTAAAGTAATGCTAATAAGCAGAGAAAATTCTGTGGGGAAAAAAACTGACCAGAAAGTACAGTACAGCTGTACAGTAATTAATTCTGCCCTGGTTTATTTCATAATGAAAGTCTATCTGTCAGGAGACATTATTTTTGTCAATGATTCAATGATAATTATGTTTTTAGCCAATAATTATTTTTTAATGAATGTTTTTAGTATTAGCTTTGGATGAATTTATTGAAACCCACAATCAATAGGACTCAATTAAAAATAAACGACATAAAAACAAGTTGATTTTGTAAATAACCCTGAAAACATGCACGGTAAGTGTTCTGTGGGTTACCAGAGCGTTATGTGGTTCTTGTGACGTTTTCAGTAGTTGTTTGGTTATCTATGATGTTTTAGTCTCTAGATACAGACTTTATCTAGTCAGACAGGTGAAACTCACCAGTAACGGCACATCTCCTCACTATTGTCCTCAACAAGTCACTATTGGAGATAACATTCAAGTGTGTAGCACAGAAGCGTGATAGCTCAGTGTTAAATGCTAACACAGTGGGTGTGAGAGTTAAAGGGGCTTTTGAACTGCCTTCAAAGCTCAGATCAATAAGGATCATCTATCAGATACACCCCTGTGTGCAATCTGACGGGGTACAAACCAGCAGGTCCTGCTTAACACTACAATTACCCACTCTTTAAAAAATGTGATTCTGAAATCCCCCTAAACACACTCTGGAAACAGCCTGAAAACATGCATAAAAATAATATTCTAAAACACACCTTTAATGAACAAACACAGCTGTCCTCTCAACATTTGTTTTCCTGCACTAACACACAAGCTTTCATGACACTCTGTTGTAAGTGACACATGACTTTTGACTCTTTTGAAAGAGTTTGAACAGCAGCACATTGACACACAGACTGATGAAACTCACGGTTTGTGGTGTGGCATCTGTCATTTGGTTAGACGATGATTCTGTCTCCAGATCGACTGCTGGTGGCTGCACTTCCTGCCAGAAATAGTGATTAATGTACAAAAACATTCTGTCAGCTGATTGGATGAGATTCTGGGAGGAGGGGCTGACCGCACACACCTGCCCTCATTATCTTCTGAAATCAGCTGCAAATTAATACAAAGCA
>JAZGTK010019821.1:0-11232 GCA_036877625.1 Ambastaia sidthimunki
GGAATACCAGAAACATCCTCCAGTTCTCGGAATATCACCATAGTCACTGTAACACCATGCTAGGAATGTTGGGAGTATTTAAACTTTAAAGTGTAGTTGAAGCATGTTGTGTTATTGAGAGAAAACATATTCTATACACAGTTGTGATTATCAATAATTACATTCCAGTGATTTTATGTTATTTGTAACTTATTTTGTTCATCTTTACCAGAAATCATACAGTATTTATGACCCTGGTTTTTTCATTTGTTGACTCTTGAATTTATTAAACCAGTTTGGATCTTTCAATGTAAAATGAAGAGATGTGAGATTTGATGTGGCTGGTCTCATTGTTCGGTGTCTTGCTTCAGTCTTTGTTGTGATTTTGATTTCTTCAGAATGAAGCTCTTTCTATCTTTAGAGCGTGACGCTCAGAGAAATATCTCTCCGTTTACAGAAACAACAAACACACTTATTAGCTGTTCAGAAGCGATGTGGCAGCGAGATGTTTTCTAGTTTTGCTTTATAAAACTAACACTCTAACACTGTAGTGCCGATTGTCTTCATGTCTTATGTCTGTTGATTAATGCTTTCAATGTACGTACATATGTACAGTTATCTAAACGTAATTTATTCAGTGTATATACATTACAGTCTGGGTGTGTTTAAGTGTGTATATATTTTATGCAGTATACAGTATATTTATATTTATATTTATATATATATAGTACATTTTGCTACAGTATATCTAAATGTATATAAATGTGTGTATATACTGTACATATATGCGTATATACGTATATGAAATCTCATCATTTAAAACATCAGAAATATATATGACATAATGTGTTAATAAGGTGTTGAGCATGTTGTAGTGGTTCAGTTTTATCCTGCTGTTCTTCTGTGATGTCCAACAGCAAAATTTCAGGTTTATACTTGCTCTAAACTCAAACATGTCGTGAGAAACAGAGTCGAGTCTGTGGCTTATTAATGCAAGATCAGATGATTCTATTACATTTCATCTAACACAGAGCTGCTCAGATCAAATGAAACAATTGTGTGTGATATAATACAGAAATGGCCTTTAAAAAACATGTTCATGTTGTGAATTGAAAATGATTTCATATACTCAAGACTGTGCTGGACCTCGTTTACATTTATAAATCTGGCCATTTTAACTAAGAGAACCTGAAATAATGTGAATAAATAATAAACTCTCCAGAATATGAACACTTTGAAAACACTATTTGAATCAGATATTGATTGTATTATCAGTTTAACAGCATGTTTTAGGAACGCATGAACATTATAGTTTGGAAACAGATATTCTGTACAGCTGGTGAATGGAGAGTGTCAGAAAAACAGATTTAACACAAAGTGGACAGAAGCTGAGGGTGTGTTTGTGTGTTTTCTCCTCTGGCTTCAGAGCATGTGTGTGAAATCTCTCTCTCTCTCTCTCTCTCTCTCTCTCTCTGTCCCTCCTTTATCTCTCTCTGTCTCTCTCTCATACACTGTGGCCTCCTTTGAGAGTGAGTGTGAAATGCACACAAAAAATCTTTCTTTCTTTCTTTCTTTCTTCTTTCTTTTTTCTTTCTTTCTTTCTTTCTTTCTTTCTTTCTTTCTCTGACATATGAAATATTTTAAGTCTAGCTTACTGTTTTTAAAGCTTTTGACACCTTTTCACAGGTTGTATTATTTTTATGGCCTTTATGATTGTAATTTTTAAAGGTGCTGTTTGCTTGTGAAGATCTTGATGTTGATGTTGATGGAAGGTTGATCTGCGCTGGTTTGAGACTTTAAATGAGCTTTTGTTAGTGTTTAGATTCTCAGTGTTTTCTGCTGTTTTGGGTTAAGCTGAATTTTGTTTGTGAGCTGAATGTTTATGGGTGTTAAGACTCATTTTGATGCTGAATTAGAGTATTTCTAATAATTTCCAGAAACATTTTTTGTTTGTGCTGGTTGAAAGTCTCTTTACATCCTGGTAACAATCACTTGTTAAAATGCTCTAAATATATTTTTATAAATATATATATATATATCTTCTGTGGAAGGTTGGACCATAAAATGTTCATCTAATTATTGCATTTGGTCTGTCAAACTATGTATTTGCATCATGTTCATGTGTGTTAGAGGAGGTGTGGCTTTGAGATGCTCTGAAAGAAGGGCGGGATCTTATGCTTTCAAAGCTAGCTTGCTATTGCTAGCCTCTCTCTTTCTAACCTTATCTGTAAAACACAGTCATTGGTTTTTGAGGGTGTGCAGCTGAAATATGATGTTGATCTTTCCCATCCTCTCTTTAAATCTGTCTCTCTGCCTGTCTTTCTCGCTGGCTGTCTGTCTGTCGTCTCTTCTGGGTTTTTCTGGTCTTCTCAAACATCACGTCTGGTGGCTGCTGTCACCCAGCTGTGAGCAGAAGCTGTCAGGTGTGTGTGAAGTGCTCTCACGCAGATGCTGTGTGCCTGCAGACCTGCTCTCGCAGCCGGATCTCACATTCCCCTCCTGCATGAGGAACCTCTGCCTGCTGCGGCTCACGGGGCATTTCAGGAGAGAATAACTCTCGGGTACACGCGAGGGGCCTAGAACATGCAGAACCGCACGCCATCTCTGCAGCAGGTCAATGTAGCACATTTCCCATGATGCCACAGTGCAGTTAACATGACACAACACTTACCGTAATGTCACGTTCTTAAAGTCATTCATCTCTGATGTCTCCAGAAAAGTCATTTCAGAAGCAAAGCAAGTTATTACAATTCCATGAAAGATTGAAGAAACTTTTAAGGTTCTTTATTTTTAAGACTGCATATAGTATGTTTTAAACATTTTTTGTACATCTTTTTGCACTATACGTCTATATGACAAATATTGTCAATATAAGGAATTTTAGGAGAAACATTTGAAACAAATTTGAAACCATCAAACTTGAAATGACTGAGAACTTCAGTCTTCTGAGCAACTCTTGAGCAAGAACTTTTTATTCTCAGTCTTTTTAGGCCCCTTGAGTTGAGTTCCACTTATTCTCTTCTCTCAGTTTTTTGGATTCTAGGTTTTTCTTGTGATCTGTTTATCATGTAATGAGATTATCTGTATGAGCCTTTGTTATCGTCCCACTCTTTTATCACTCACTGTGACACTCCTGTCGTTTTGTGCCCACCGGAAGCCCTGATCTCTAATCTCTTATTCCTGTGGAGAAGCCCCCCCACATTTCTAGTGCTTAATGAAACAAGAGAGCATGAGATATTATGAGGTATGAACAGAACAGTGTCAAAATTTGGTTTATCATTTTCTATTTTTCAGATTTTTTTATAAAATATAATAGTGAAATATTGTGGGTGTTTTCCAGGGTGTTTCTAGGGTGTTGCTAAGGTGTTTTGTATGGTTGCTCTGTGGTTGCTTTCTGATCCTAGTCAAACATGCCAAATTGGGACATTTATTGTACACCTTTGTGTGAGAAATGACTTCTGTCCACTGGACCAGTTGAGAACCTCTGTTTTAGTATTGTTCCCTTCCTTAAGCATTTCCATGTCCCTTAAATCAGAGGTATATTGATTTGATATTGATATACATTGAAATTGAGGTATCTTGATATTCTGATGTCATGAATAATTTATTTAAATGGACCTGTCTTTAATCAGTGAGAAAACCCACTTTTTAACATCATTTTTACCCACTGTCAAGTCCTTTTTAACCAGCTGTAAATGAGCAGGCAAGCTGGGCGTCGCGTTGTAAAAACCAAGTGTTTAGTTTTATTAGAAACCACAAGATGAACTGTGTTTTCTGTCTGTCAAAGGAATCAGGCCTTTCAGGGGCGTGTGTCCGGGTGTAAATCCAGCATCCCGGGCACAGCGGGCGGTCAAGACATCTAAACACCCTTCATCTCTCTGAGCTGCTGGGCAGGAGGGGGGTGAGGGGGCAGTTAAACTGTGTGGCGGCGAGTGCAGCGTTTTCTCTGTTTTGGCAACGCAGCTGATCGCCTGGTCCTCTCTCTCTCTCTCTCTCTCTCTCTCTCTCTCTCTCTCTCTCTCTCTCTTAAAATAACAACCCTCAGTAAAAAGTGTTTTTGTGTATCATGTTTCAGACCTCAGACCCACGCAACACACTCCTGTCTCGCACCATCGCTGATTCTGCTTAACATGATTTGTAAAGCGGGTTTTCTGACCCTTGAAGGAGCTTCAAACAGAAACATCTTGGCTTGTGGGTGTGTGAGGTGGGGGGGGCTGTACTTTAAAACCTCACAGCTCTCCATCAGACACTCACTGAACTTTAAAAGGCACAAAATGAGGTTTATTTCCTATCTAAATTGTTTCTTCTCTGTCAGGGGATTTATACACACGTCTTTCTGTTCATGACCTTAACACACCTCTCTGAACGTTTGTGTGTGTGTGAGAGAGAGGATCTTCTCGTACCAGTGACCGGTTCAAAGTGGGACAAAAACATTTTCCTTCTCAGACAGCCAGAAATAGCCTCTGTAACTTTCCTCTGCTGAATTTGAAAGTTGTGCGTCAAAATTGATACATGCCAACGAAAAGTGAGTGAACTATTTATTTCTGACAGCAAGACTTTGCGAGTGACTCTTTACCACAATTCAAACACATGAAACTCAGAGCTCACTAAAGAACATGTGACGTATATATAAAATAACTCATGTGTTTGTTATTGCTCACTTTCAGTGACTCATTGAACCGGGATGTTTATCGCTGTCACATATGTAGTCACAGTTTTGTGTGTGTGTGTGTGTGCACTCATAGGTGATTTCCCAGATAACAATTTTTGGTTGTAAGAACGTTTTCCTAGCATTTCCAAAAATGTTATTAATTTTTAGCCCTGATAACTTCACAGTGTTTAGTTTCTTTGTTTTAATAGTTTGTTTTGTAGCTAATTGTGTTTTTAAGAGGAACTTTAAATAAGAACAACGACACACTCTCAGTCTTTACCTCACAGCTCATGAAGTTTGTTCCCTGAGGCTCATTTTACCTCATTTTACCTGTCAGAGAATAATCACAGCCTCACACTTCTCCAGCCCTGAGGCTTACTGCCCATCACCACGCATGGTAACGTTCTCAGAATGTTGGCTAACATTCTCTAAAAGTTCTCTTAAAGATATTAAAAAGCATTCTTACAGTATGCAATTTATTACATGTCATTATTATGTTTCATTGGCCAACATTTTAAAAACGTTAATAAATGCTAAGCATTAATAATAAAGCATAAAAACTATATTCTTAAATTGTTAGTGGAACATTTTAAAGAGTTACAGAATTAAAAATATTCTTATAACCAAGCAATAATGTACGCTTTAATGTTTTTGTTACTTAATGGAAACATTAGGAAAACGTGTTTACAACCTAAAACTGTTATCTGGGAGGTCACGTGGGCCCTTCCTGGGTCTCTGCAGAGGGTCCAGGCTGGAGGTCTTTGAGAGGAAAGTGATGCAGGCTGCTGTAACGTGAGCCTGGCTGTAACTTCTCCTCCCAGCGGGGGTTTAATGTCACTCTTTCACGCTGGAGGATGGAGGTGCTCTGGGGGAGATGTGCGCAGACCTGCCACTGTGCGTGGCGCCTCTGTGATGCCCAGGGGCTGATCTCGGGTCTGTGCTTGGAGACGTGATGTGAGGGGCGAGCACGCACATGGTTCGGGTCAGTTCCTTCCCACTATCCCGACCAGCAGCGACACATCAAAGCATCTTTAGCTTGTGCTATTCCAAACATTCCGTTCAGAATGTTTCAGTGTGAAGTTTTGCTGTTTTTTCTTTGTTCCTAAAGTTGAGGAACACTGTTTTAGACTGTGGCACATGAGAAAACACCCAGCTAACACGAAACGTTCTCAGAATGTTGGCTATCATTCTCTGAAAGTTGTCTCAAAGTTAGCAAAAACGTTTTTGTAATGTTAATGTTAGTAGGACTTTTTTAATGGTATATGTCATATGTATAAAAAATGTTTTAAAACATTACAAAAATAGAAATGTTTGTTTTTATAACCAAGCAATAATGTTAATACAACATCAAAAAACTGGATGTTTTAAACGTTACTAAAACTTTCAAAATAATTCTGTTAACATTTTTATTACTTAATGGAAACATTAGGGAAACATTCTTACAACCTATAATTTTAAGCTGGGTGGCTAATGTTCTCTGCTCAGTAATAAAAACTGCTCACACAAACTGGGGGTGGTTCACTGGTCTTATCTGGTTCCAGGTCTTAGATGGTCTCAGATGGTCTTAGATGGTTTCACAGTCTAACCAAGCTGATGTTTTTTCAGCAGGATTCAGTCATTTTATCTACACATCAGCTGATGATTGTTGAGTCTTTTTTTGACTAAATAAACTCACAGCTTTGACAGTGGGGCTGAACTTTGCTCCCCAAGATGGATAATTTAATTTCCTTTTGTTATTGTTTTTACACTGATACAGTATCCAGTTGCTTCCTTGTGTTGCGTCTTTCAAAAATATTTTCCTTTGACCTGCTGTAGTTTATTGTTCTTTGTGGTGGTCATGTTGGTAGATTTATGCTGTTGTTTTTCAGATAATCTCTTTATAGTTCATAATGTTTCATTCTGAAGCAGCAGCACCTCCGTCTTCTTCCTCTTCCTCTTCTTTTTTTTCTTCTTCTTTCTCTTCTTCTTCTCAAAGGAAGTGTTTTCTGGAAGTGTGAGTATATCAAAATGTTATATATCACAAATGTTATTCTCGTTTATATATAATATAAAATGTTTATAAAAAGTTGTTAGTGGAACATTTGAAAAACAACGTTGATGCAGCATTAAAAAAAACTGAATGTTTTGAACATTAATAGAACTTTCAAAATAACATTTTTAACATTTCATTACTTGGGAAATGTTCTGATAATGTTCTGGGTATGATCTCCAATCAACAGTTAAAGTCGACCAAAGGATAAAGAGCAGGTTTATGAAACGACGAGTGAATCTCATGGAAACATCTCCTGTCACAGACAGCTAAAGCTTAACAAACTCTTCCCCCCAATGTGATCTCAGAGTGACACTTAACGTGTCGATGTAGCAGTTATGCACATGTTATGTTATGTGATGTTTATGTAGCAGTTGAAAGTGTGAGAAACAGCAAAGCTCTGATGTTACTGTGTTGTGGAGACAAGCACTCGCTGAATTAATGATCTGTATCACCAGGCAGGCAAATGAGAGGCAGACATGAGGTGATGGAAAGCTGGACCGTCCTGAGAAACAGAAAATGTCACGCTTGATTATTTCTGAGAGAGGTTTGCTCTAAACTGACATACAGAAACAGGAATCCTTAAATATGACACTCAAAATCTAAGTTTTACAGTAAACCAGCACTGGCCCTGTTGTTGTTTTGGATGAGGTACCATGGTAATACCGTGTTTTAGTAGTAAACTAAAAGTAACAATTTAAAACACATTTTTAGAGAGACTGGAAATACTGTATGTGAGTGATGAGACAATATGTGAGTGATGGCCTTTACAGACCAGATGTAAGCCTATAGGCTAAGACTATAATCCCGGCCTACATATTGAAAGAGAAGCTCTGATTTAAGGCTCTGCCTTAATTTATTTAGATTAATGTTTTGCTACAGAGTGGCATGATTTGACAAGGAAAATTTGTCACCTAAAGGCTCAGAGAGACATGATGCTTTATTTCCAAAAGCTAATATTGTGAGAGAAGTGTGTGTGTGTGTGTGTGTGTGTGTGAGAGAGAGAGAGAGTGAGAGAGAGAGAGTGAGAGAGAGAGAGAAAGAGAGAGAGATTGGTCTGTCACGTTACAGTAATTACTCCATTAATGTTCCTCCTGCAATAACAGAGACTCATTTGCATAAACTCAGTTTAGCAGAAGGAGAGACGAATTCTAGTAATCTCATTCACTCATCACTGCACAGCCATCTCTCTCTCTCTCTCTCTCTCTCTCTCAAACACACACACACACAGTTAATATGTCCATATAGTAGAAATGTGGTTCATCTCTCTCATTTCATTCATACCTGAAGAGTGTTTAAAAACAAACCCTGTTTTCAGCACATCACAGTTCTCTGAGCACAGAGGCTGTTCCTCTCGTGTGAGCGTGTTTAACCTGTTTACACCTGACACACTTCAGGATTACATTCTGTTCAGGTCACGTTTAGTCCTCATGCAGGCTGAGGGGTGGGGGGTAATATCTTGGGTTTATTACAGTCATGACACAGGCATTTTATAATGTGGACCCAGCATGAGGCCAGATTCCCTGAGGTCTCTGTATGACTGACACACACACACAATTTTACACCACAACCGTTTCACCAGAAGAACTTTATTAGGTTTTCAATGTGAGTGGGTGACTGTCATCATTTTAATGTGTTGGCGGTTGTTACTAAGGGTTGCAAAGGGGCTGTTCACATATTGTGTATAAAACCATTTGGAAACATCGGGACACTTTCTCCTTTCCCAAGCATTTCGAGGTTGTTCTTCCAAGGCGTCTGTTATTGCTAAGCAACCGTGAGCCACACTCTCCACAATGATGAGGAAGTTTCAGTAATATATATAATATTAATATATATTACAATATATATAATATACAATATATATTTATATTTATATAATATAACAGTATAAATGTATTTCCAGCTCTGCTGCTGGATGTATTTATGCTATGATATCCATCTTGCTGAGCTTTCAATGGTGTTATAGAGAGGGTAAAGCTGATTCGTTGGTTCTTGTCACATGACCTGTGACACGCTTAGAGTGCACATGGATGTGCACTTCCAGTTTTCACTTGAAATAGTAGAACGTCACTTCTACATGCTATGATTTGGAAGATAAAAGTCTAGTTTTAAATACTATTTATGACAAGTAGCATGTGAATTTGTATGAACGAGAGTGTCTCGATGCGACCGCGTTACTCTCTGTTTGAGTTTGCGTATCTGCATTTGAAATAACTCACTCATGCTTATTGGTCTGAACGGTTTAGTGACACTTTACATTTGGACCAATCACACGGGAGAGTGAAACTGCTTCAGGCTGTTTAAGTTTCTGGCTTGTTCTGGGGCTGCAGCCGGTGGGTGATTTGCTTTTGTTGGACATATATGACTTTCCACTTATTAATGTTCCTGTCATTCTGTACAGCGGCTCAGTCTATATAATTCACTTCTGTATGATGTGATGTTATGGCAATGAACGACTTTCTTAACAGCATTAAAAAAACAAACTGCAGATTTTCCTGCTCTTGTGAAAGTTTGTTCTGTGTAGACGTACAATCACAACACAAACCTAGCTAAAAGGAAAAGTTCTGGTGGTTAGCGTTGCCTAAAAGTTTTCTCAATGTTATCAAAAACGTTCTTGTAGTAACATTAGTAGGACTTTTTTAACATTATATAGGCTTGACAAACATTCAAATAACATACATAATGTATCTATCTCTATATTACCTTTCAGATACAGTGTTTGTGTGTGTGTGTATGTATATAGGTCTAGTAAAGCTGTGATGATTATTTGCGTGTGTGTTATTGCTGCTGGTGCTACTTACAGTTTCATGGATTTGAGTGCTTATGACGTCTGAGTGATTTAAGAGAAAAATGAATCAAAGAACCTGACGCTTCTCAGGATTGGCAAACTCACATCCCCAAATCCATAACAGATGTGTGTGTGTGTGTGTGCGCCAGTGAATTTCTCTCGGAAATGAAACTTCTCTCTCGCCTCACACAAAATAGTTACAGTTTCCTATATAAAACCAGATTTCTGCAATTTTGTAGCAAAGCTTTCCCATGCAGAACTCACCACCACAATACTATGGTGTTGTCAGTGGTTGCTATGGTGTTGCTAAGGTGTTTTTGAATGTTTTGACATTATTAGGTGGATTCTAGGGTGTTGTCCTGATGGCTCTGGTGTCTGATGTGATACACAGTTAATTTGTTCAGTGTATACAGAGAGTACAGGTTGGGGTGGCAGTGAGAGAGCGAGAGTCATCATTTATTGGCTTGTGGGTGTTAAGAGTGCAGTGTGGTTTATGGTCCGCTGTATGAGAGCTTGTTTTGTGCTCAGAGGCAGCCAGGATGAGGTTCCTTTTGGCTCCTGTTGTGTGTTTTTATTCTCGGCTTTTCACTGTGTTTCATTTTGAGCCACAATTACACTCACATCCTACAGCCACGTATGGAGTCTCCTATATATGTGCATATAACCTTATTTTCATAAAGTGCATAAGCATCACGTTTCTGTTGTTTCAATTATTATATTATCTTTGAAATTGTAAATGACATCTTTCTTTCATTCTTTCTTTCATGTCAGCATTGAATGTCTGTTCTAATACAGAATTATTTTTACCCCTCAGGGTGACAAAGCTGTAACCTGAAGATCATCACAAATCATTAGAGAGAGAGAGAGAGAGAGAGAGAGAGAGAGATTCATCTCTTCTCTTGGGAAATAATGTTTATTGCTCTTCTGTGTTGATTGTGACTGTGATTGTAAATATTCGGAGCTGTGGTTGAAAAGCACTGTTACATTGATTGCTTATGAAAATGATTAGCTTATGTCATAGAAACAGAAAGTCACGAGACTGAAGCCGCAATCCGTAACATTTGTCTTTCTATCACCGTCTCTGTTTCAAACATTAAATTGCAGGTTAAATTATTTACTTTTCTTTACGTTTGTTAAAGTCCAATGAAGCCATCAGACCTGACATCTCAAATGATACATTATTTGAAATGTATACATTATAAATCATTCTACAGTGGTGAATCAGGGTCAGTGTGTTGAACACACTTGTACTTTATCAGTTACAGATTTTTGATCACTTCTAAATCAAAAAATTACAGATCACAGCTTTAAGAACCCACCAAACATACTGGTGGAAATTTAAATATTTTACAATTGTGTTGCCTGTCAAAGTCATTCGAATCTTTTCTGAATGTCAGAAAAACCTTTGCAATAACCTGTTCTGTAGTAGAAGGTCACACAGCCATTCACTAAAAAATAATAATTTAAATTTAATCCATCTTGAAATTGAGTTTTAATATTGAATTAAGTCTCAGGTCAGATTTGGTACTTTCTGAAGTGCTGAATTAACTTTCCTCACAGAGAGTCAATCTCTGCTTTCTGCTTGTAAATCTTTCCGTGCCCCCCTAACATCAGTGTTGACAGTGTTGGGTTTGAATGTGTTTTGTTAAGTGGAGAGTCTGCGCGTGGCTGAGCTGAGCGCTGATTGAATTAAACACCCGCCTGTCAACAGCCTCTCAGCCAACAGCTGTGAGACGCTCCTTTGTCCCGCCCACACAAAAGAGACAGAACACACACACAAAGATG
>JAZGTK010019823.1:0-11231 GCA_036877625.1 Ambastaia sidthimunki
TACACTATGCACAAAGTATATCTGCTGAAGTTTGCATTACACACGCTTTGTCAAAACACCACAATCCAAGGCAACTGCTGAGGTGGACATCCTCTGCACCGTGGGCCACTCACCCGTACGCGAAATCGGAACATTGCGAGGCGGACACAGTGGCTCAGGCAGGCCGGGGGCAGAAACCAGGCCCGCGGAGGGGGCGTGGCCTTGCTGCCGACGTGGTTGACGATGAGCTGCGCTGTCTGCCGTTGCCCCTGCGCCCGCCGCGCCCACTCCGGCCAGCGATCCTTCCCAAGCGTGCCGTTAAAAACCACCACCAGCTCTAGTCCGCCTTGATACAAACAGGCCTGTGAGAGCGCTGCTAGATAGCCGAGCATTGCATTCCACTCGCCTCCACAAACCCAGTCGGTCTGGTAACCCCCGTAAAGCCGCTGAAGGCCAGAGTCTGCATCAACCAGAATGCGAGCTGGCGGGGGAGGTGGAGGCAGCGCGCTTGGATGATGGGGATGGTGGTGGTGGTGATGTGGGGGCTGACGGCCTGCTGTTCGTACGAGCTTCAGAAGGTCTACTGGAACCGCTGCTCCAGGGCAACGTTTCTCCAAATACTCTTGAAACCCTTGAACACCCATATTTGTGTACTGCCTGTACAACTGTCTAATACCCTAAACTTTTAATTGAGAAGCTGATTCCAAGATTATGCACACAATTAAAGTGTATGGGCTAAATCTGGCCTGTAACTAAAGAAATGAAATGTCTACAGTGTGTTACGTCCGTTAAATTACTCGACAACTGTAACTGCCAGCCAAAGCCGCTGTAAAATTAGAGATGTGTGACTATTTTTTACATTTGGTCGTGTAAGTACGATGTGTGTCCATTCCTTACTGTATTACAGTGATGGGTCAGTATTGTCCTACAGAAAATCTGTTTTGATTAACTACAACGCTGCACTATTCAAAACATTAATAACTACAGTATACAATGTAACGATGGAGGATAACGGCGCGCACGCTACAGTTATAATGTTGATAACATCAAAATAAAATGCTATAATATGCAACACATCTATCTGTAAATCAAACAACGACTACGCTGTCGCTATCCAACATGCTCGTTGTCCAATTTAAAGTCTATTTAATTGGTACTGAATACGGCAGGTTTCTCCTGTACTGGTTACAGTTAGAAGAGCTACAGTTTGCGGCTAACAAACTAGCTCGCGCACTTAGCCAGTTAGCCAAGATCCCGGCGTGATTGACGCGTCAACTAGTCGAGACAAATCGAGGGAAGCCACGATTCGGAATGAGATGAATAATTATGGAAAAAATAAAGGAAAACAACTAAAATAAAACAAAAATAAAAGCCCGACGTAAGCTCCCTCGCTCTCTGTCTCACTCACGACTTCATGTTGAGGAGAGGAACATACTTTCACGCGACGTCGGCCATCTTGCGACTTCCCCGCGGACCGACAGAACGTGGGAGGGGAGGCAGGCTGAGGAAAAGTGGGCGGGGCAATGAGCTTTTTCTTTGGGGGGGAGATGTAGTTTTTCTGTCTCGAAAGGTAACTGGAAGGTTGATTAAAAAACTACAATGACCAGTACATTCTAATAAGAGAACCTGGCACATGCCAAAATCCAAAAGGAACGATTCATTCAAAAGTTGATGGGGAAAATTGGTTCAGACGTGAAAGCTGAATTGAAATAGATGAACTCAGTGACGTTTTCACGTTGTATCGAAAATGCAATACGTGGATTGCTACAGGCCTGCATTCATACACTGAACTAGATAAAGTAAATTATGTAATGACACTACAGGCTCCTAAAAATGTCTCCCCTCTGATCTAAATGTAACGAATGCATTTCTTCGTGTAAAAAAAAGACAAGGCATACACATTGTGATAATCTCCTATGTTAAATCACATATACACACATAAATCACATAAACACACATACGCAAAGACTGATCTTTATATTTACTTTTATATTTATATTTACTGATTGCTGCTACACGGTTAATACAGTCCAAAACATTTTTTTATTTCCATTTAGGTCAGAAACTTGATATGTGTACAAAAAGGACGCCAGGGGACGCCAAAGTAAAGCATTTGTCGATAAAAGTTAAGTCTTGAGTTTTGTGTATCAGCTGATTGTGGAACAGCACCACTGGTTTAAACTGATCACTGCGGTGTTTAGCGCGCTGTATGGGCTGATGCTGGAGCGCCAGCGCTCAGCCGAACTCGATCCAAAATGTCAACAACGACCAGATCTGCGCTCTGTCTCTCTAAGCGCCTGCAGCCATGGACCGGGCTAAATTTCAACGCGAAGAGCGTAAGCTTTCACTGAACACTTTATTAAAATGGTCAGTTGTGAACGTTTAAGTTTGTTATATGTAGAACATAGGTTTAGTAAGGTCAAGGTGTCCTTGGCAACGCCTGCCGTAAACACTACAGTCACAGACGAGGTCACTGTCTACAAATGCTACAGGTGTTATTAAACGTGGAGTAGCTGCTTGTAGTGATGCATAATTGGAGTTTAATGCATTTTTGGGTTAAATTGAGTTCTTAGGACATTTAACGCAATTCAAGAGCCCCTTTGAAAGATGTGTTTCTTTATGATATTCTTTATTAACAGCTGAGACCAGTGGTTTACAGCCAGAGAGAGAAGTCCTCATATACTGTAAGTTTAAACTGGAGTCAACATGGTTTCTCCTAATTTGCATTATAAAAAATAAATGAAAGCAAGATATATCCCTTCACTAAGCCAATTCACTAAGCAGTCATTAAAATAGCTTTTCTTTTAAAAAAAATCTCCCAGTGTAATGGCTTGTGCTATCTTTGTTTTTTATCAAGCACTTAAATTGTTATGTTTACGCTTTGTACTAATGGCACCTGCTTCTCTCCTTGCTTGTTTAAAAACAAAAGCTAATTTGTGTAAGCAAAACTCAAGCAAAATGGGTTTGCAATGACTTGCTCCTCTGACTAACCCAACTATCCTGTTTTCCCATCTGATTGTCCCACAACTCGTCCACCAACCACGACCAGACAATTGTGAGTACTGGTTATTAGAAATACATGCTAGCAGGGTGTGTGGTACTGGTTTATTTTTATATGGGACCATCCAGGAGTTTAAATTGGAGAACAACCCACAATTTCCTAAATTTCTGAGTCACTGCTTAGGCTTATTTGAAGCTATCCTAACAGGAGTGAAAGTGCAGTTTTTAAACATATTTCATGAGTTAAATATATTCTGAAACACAGTATAAAAAAACCTAAATGAGATATTGGAAAAAGAACACTGATCAAAACTAGAGAACGCTTTCAGATATTTACTGCTTCAGAAATTTTAGTTTCTAAATTCCTTCAAATCTAGAATGATGAAGATTACATTATTTCTAAAAACATGTTCATAAATTGTTCTCTAATTTTGATCTCCACTGTATGTATAATAGATATTCTTTATGCATGTAGCTCCTTAAATTTCACAGAATTTCCTAATAAACTAATCACACAGACTGTGAGAATACCCATAGAAAACTATGTTTTCATTTGCATCCATATTGTGCCCTTGAGGTTTTGTTTTTTGTTTGTCAATGATGTGATTTGCATGTCTGTTCATCAGCCTCCTCCTGCTAAATATGGAGGCAGACACACTGTGACCTTGATCCCTGGTGATGGTATTGGGCCAGAACTCCTAAACCATGTCAGAGATGTTTTCAGGTCTGAAGATAAAGTTCTCTATTGCTTCACCATCAAACACTGAATAAAGTTTTCTCATGACTGGCATGTACTGCTCTTTGTAGATTCTGCTGTGTCCCTGTGGATTTTGAGGTTGTCAAGGTGAATTCAGAAGCTACTTCTGAGGATGACATTAACAACGCTATTACCGCGATCAAACGGAATGGAGTTGCACTCAAAGGTACCATCATACAGCGCTTAAATTTGTGTCAGTGTTAAAAATGCCTTTTATGTGTTTTAAATCAGGGCTTTGTTTTTCACAGGTAACATAGAGACCAATCACAACCTTCCTCCATCACATAAATCTAGGAACAATTTGCTTCGGTAAGGCATCTTGAATTATTAGTGTTGAATTATCTTGAATTATTAGTGTATATGTGTTTAATCCAGATTGTGAATTTGTGTTCATTTTAACTCCCATAGTACATCTTTAGACCTGTATGCTAATGTGATGCACTGTCAGTCCATCCCTGGAGTCCCGACCCGCCACAAAGGCATTGACATCATCATCATTAGGGAGAACACTGAGGGAGAGTACAGCAGCCTGGAGCATGAGGTCTGTGTTTTCTTTTATTTACAATATTTACTCGTTCCTCAATTTAAAGAGATCATTCACTCTTGCTCAAGGGCACTTCAGTTGCTACCTGCCGGCACTGGAATCGAACCAGATTACAAGCCAGACTCACTAACCAGTAGGCCACAGCTGCCCCCAACCAGCTGCTTATAATATTAGGGCAGCTGCTTATAATATTAGGGCATCCTGACAGCTTTAGTTCCTGTTGACTTTCATGGAAAAAAGTGGCGTCCAACTCTTTAAATGTTCTACTGATTGTGAGTGAATCAAGACAGAATTTTCATTTTTGGATGAACTAATCTTGTAAAATTTCTTCTCCAGAATGTTCATGGGGTGGTGGAAAGTTTAAAGATAATAACACGTGTGAAATCTTTGCGGATCGCTGAATATGCCTTTAACTTGGCCAGGGAGAAGGGACGTCGTAAGGTCACGGCTGTGCACAAAGCTAACATCATGTGAGAGTCCTTCTGAACTGATACTCTAAATGGCCCCTCGCTCACCCTGTATGGCTCTATATCATAACTAAAAATATTGTTTTAGTAAATGTTACTGTATATCATGCTCAAATATTGGTTGATTTAATTTGGGATGGTTTGCTCCTGTGCTCCACAGGAAACTGGGTGACGGCCTTTTCCTGCAGTGCTGTAAAGAGGTGGCAGCTGGATATCCTGATATCACATTTGATAACATGATTGTGGATAATACCACCATGCAGGTATATACAGTAAATAGTAAGATACGTACTGTACATGTAAGAGTAAGTTGAAGAAACAGAGTTATTTTGAAGATAAATTTTGATGTGATAAATGGCAAAATATACCTTTTTGTTGGTATAGCTGGTGTCTAAGCCCCAACAGTTTGATGTGATGGTGATGCCCAATCTCTATGGAAACGTGGTGAGCAATGTGTGTGCTGGGCTTGTTGGAGGTCCAGGTCTAGTACCAGGACTCAACTACGGCAAGGACTACGCCGTTTTTGAGACCGTAAGAAAAAGCAGAACACACAAATTTAATATAATAGCTGTTAAAGTGATTAGGGTACACATGGTTCTTTGCTGTTTTACAGGCCACTAGGAACACCGGGAAAAGCATCGCTAACAAGAATATTGCAAACCCCACCGCCACACTGCTGGCCGGCTGCCTGATGCTGGACCACCTAAAGTACGTGTAAAAATACTATTTCTTTATTAGACATCCGACCTATTGAATCTGACACATTGAATATTAATTACATTCCATGCATTGTAGAACTAATAAGGTTGTACACATTATATTCGTCACACTTAAGTGTAGGAAACATTTTTAACTCTAAATGCAATTAAATATTGCACCCATACTCTCCATACTCAGTTTGTTAAATCCATGTTTTGCTGTGTGGTCTATGTCGTCTCTCCCATGTCCTAGACTTCACGCATATGCCAGTATGATTCGAAATGCAGTTCTGAAAACACTGTCTGAAACTCAGGTATGATGCACACATTTTAAACAGCTGTGAAATGTATACAGCTGTGAGTGCCCAAGATAAGCCAATAAATCTCAGATATACAGTATCTCTAATGTTACTTTTAATGTTGTTGTAATATCCACTTTCACACTCACAGTACATTTATACAATTTCACTTTATATTATATAGCATATATACTAAAGGTATTTGTTTTAACAAGTGCCCGTATCCCTGCAGTTGCACACAGCTGACTTGGGTGGTCAGGGCACGACCTCTGAGGTGGTCCAGTCCATTATGCAGGAGATCCAGAGAGGGGGACCACGCACATCTAAACAGATCTGAGCTTCATCCCAGAAGGTTCTAGACTAGAATCAGCATTACAGAAGAATCGCTCATTTGTATTTAAAAGCGAAGGTAAATATTTTCTAACCTTTTTAGGGCGAATTCTTCAATCAAAACATGCTGAGACTGTTAGAATAAAGGTTGAAGTACATGTTCAGAAATGAAAATGAAAAGAAAAAGTCATACATTTGTCCAAGCAAATCTGTATATTGTTACAGCAGTAATGCCAAAAGATAGCGAAAATTTTGCAAATAAAGGGTTTGATTTCTAGAATAATTTATATGCAATAAATCTGAGATGGGCTTCAGTGTGTCTTTTTAGATAGATCTGGATAAAAACTGCACCAGCATACACTGTGTGGAAAAAGCAGGAATATTTCACACTCTAGAAAGCTAAGAGAACTATAGTAGATACAAAAATAGTCAAAGCTTATAGATTAAATAATGAAATTAAAGGGTACAATGCAAGGCTTTTGCTTATTAAATGTTACTGTATAAATGTAACCAATGTTATTTATCTGGTATGATTAGGTTCAGTTAAAAGCTCTTATTTGAACTGGCAGAGTTTTGTGCATGTGTCCACAGTATACAGTATGCACTTTATTCCATCTGTATGAAACTTTTCATCTTAATTTATTTCATTTACTGTAACTGGTAATGCACGAAGCACTTTCATTAATAAATTCTTACTTACTACCTCGTCACATTGTGTTTTGCATCGTTCATGCCTCTAGTAGACTGTAGTCTAACTCGGTGGATTAAACATTGTCCGATAGGTGGCGCTAAAATGCTGTACTGCATTTGGGTTGTCCTGTGACTTTTAACATGACAATCATAAAAATCGATGTCAATTTATTATTTAAAAATTTTTTTACTTATACGTTACATTTTAGGTAATTATTAGGTATTGCATTTAAATTGTACCTTCATGTAGATACTTACTATACTAGTAATCAGTAAGAGATTTTCTACAACATTTTCTACAATTAAATAATAAATAAATGTTATCTAAAATAATTGTTTTTATTAATGTATTGAACTTCTAAGTGGTTTAAACTTTGCTGGTCACATTAAGAATTTGAATTATAAACTGTATTAAAATGTTTATTGTATCAGGAATCAGATTTGGCTGAATCTGTCTTTGACATTGAGATACAAAGGTGATGATGTAGAAACACTTGCCCAAAACCACATGCGTATACATTTCTCTGTTCGCTAAGACCTTATATTAGCCAGAACAAAATTAGCCATGCTTTAGGGTTGTTATTTGTTTCATTCAGTCCTACAATTTCTTTTAAAGTAACTTCAATTAAAAATGGCTAATATTTTTACTAAACTGTACCATGCAACAATACTACAATAAGGGAAAACAAAAAGGTGGCATAAGAAAGAACTAATTTCATTCTGCGGTTATTATATAAATGTTGGCGTTCTCTCTTAATGAGGAAGCAATTGACTGGAAAAAGACATTTTGCCAAATGCAGTGAAAAGGAAAAGTGATGGAATGTGGAGAAATAAAGAAACAAAAACATAGCAGAGGTATAAATGCACATACTTCTGTTGTTCTCACACATACATATGATTTCATGTGATTGGAATTTTTGGCAAAAAAGGACTTTATTTCTAGTGAATGTGCTCTGGGAGGGATTGTTACAACTGTTTTGCCCGTAATACTCGATGTGCGGTACTGAAGGGCCTCGTCTCCGAACCGTCAGCGTACAGAGAAACGAGAATGAGAAAAACAGCTTGTGAATGAGAGGAAAAAAAAGAGACAATCCACTACAAGGTACCTGACTGCCAAAAGTAATTTCACTGTCTGTAACTGTCTTTCAAAACTATATTAGTTGAAAACTAAGTTCCAAAACAGTGGGTCCCTCAGGTCTTGGCAGTACAGGCTTTGGAGAAAGCGCTGTATTTCGAGAAGAAGTTGCTATGTTAGTTTGATTATATTTCACTGAGGCGACACCTAGATTGTGCTCCATCCTTCTGTCTGGACCCTGAACATAAACAGCATTCCTGTTCTCCTCTGAGTCCCACAATGAATTGCATTTCAATAAAGAGACTTTTTTTAAAAAAAACATGGGTCTCATACTCCCTTTTCAAAACATATTCCTAACTTTCTAAGTCGTCTTAGGAAGTTCACCTGCCAAGTTTTTCCACATTTTCTTGTTATTTTACCCCTTTCATTATTACAGCCACTAGTAAAAAAAAATCTAACTTTTTTTTCTCTTTCTGCTTTTTTAACTACGTAATTATGTGTAACTCAAAACAGACAAAAAAGCGTTATAATGTAGTGCCTTTTGGCACCTATTACACGGGTTGTATTTCAGTACCATTATTGTCATTATGACATCAAAACAGTGTCATATTTATACATATCTGAGCCATAAGGGAAGGTGAAGATAATTAGTGGAAAAAGAACTTTTACATTTTAGAAATTTTAGTCCGTCCACAAAGCACACAATGCTATCTTCAGAGAACTTCAATTCTATGACTTCAGAGAACTTGTAAAATAAGACATGGAATTTATTAACTACTTTCATGTTATTTTATAGTAGTGTTTTGTGGCGCTTGACTGCCTGTAGCACTATGAACCGTCAAGAGTTTTTGAAGTTTGGAACATCATAAGGGTAATAACCAGAATTTATATTTGTGAATGTTCCTTTAAAGTGTCAGAAGGTGTCTGTCCAGAGAGGCAATGTGTTTGTGTTCTTATATTGCCATTTCCTCATTTGTTTTCTTCCTTTCCCTTCCTATTTACGCAGATGCAGCTACTTAATGTCATCACAAATTGAGGATGTTTCACATGTTGGCAGTTCAAAGCTCAATGGAGCCAGTGAGCCAGCAAGCTGCCCATAAAACGCCCATGTGCACTTGTTGCACTTCCTTTGCAGACTTGCACTTCCTTGCCAGTTGCTCCATCGCTCCTTTATCTCGCACTGTAATCTTTCATCATTTTCTCTCAATTTCTTACTGTTTCTCTTCCCCATCTCCTCCGTTCACAGACTGTCCATCACGAGGTTTCAGCCCAGGTTGTTCTGAGCTGTAGTAATTACCACGGACACCCGCTGCTCCCTTTCAGACCTGCAGTCACCCCAAATCAGCATCAGAGGTCTTGTGCAATACATCCAGCCACGATCACTACAGTGCCGGGAGGTGCTCGAATCACCAGCAGGAATTTACAAAGGCCGCTGCTTATTTCCATGGCAACATTAGAGGGCAAGTGCGAACGTGCCAATCGTACCCTAAGACCTGTTTCAAGCCGAACACAGAAACAGTGCGCGTGGAAAGTTTCACAGCAGGTTTGCATTGTGCTTTTCTTTTTGCTGTTGCCATTCCCGAGTTCCTACATTGTGAATTTCTTTAAATAGCTGCCGTGAATTTTCAAATGGTTATTGGAATGTTATATTGAGAAATTTTGCAAATGTAGTTTATGTTTTTACATCCAGTCTGAAATAAAGGTACATGGAATCTGATCCCAGAAACTATAGCAAAAAACAACAGAATCATCTGGATTCAATCGGATTTTCAAAAAGAAAACAATCATTAATAAACGTTTATGCTCTAAATTACAGTAACAATATCCGAACATTACATAACGTGATAAATTGAGAAACAAAGTGGCATAAAATATTAGGACAATATTTTGTTCAATCTTTAAAATCTGCAGCTATGCTAAACTAATAAATATAATAATTAATAAACAAATATATAATAAATAAATATTTTGCACATGAAACATCTAACCTACAATTTCTACGGTTTTCAGAAATGGACCGAGGACCAGCTGCTGTTTTTCCAGTTCATCCCATCCCTCCTTCCGCGGCTTCCTGTCTTTGCTACTCTCTCTAAGAATGTCTGCCACCATCTGTCTGTTTTTCCACAGCGTTCTTCTGTCCCCCTCCTCATCAGCCTCACCAGGTGCACTGCTTTTATCCTACAGTGGGAAACAGATTTAGACCTCATTGAACTTACAGAGTGCTCTCATCTTCACTGATGACCGCGTAGCCTCAACAAGGCCTCTATTTAGCATTTTTTAATTGAAAGGGCTTGTGTTTTTATGCAGCGCACGGAGTTTAATAGTTATTCAAGATCCTACCTTTTACGTACATTTGCGGATTATATTAAAGAGGGGACCATAAATGTGTTTTAGATCAGTGCGCCTCATTGGTCGGGTCAGATATCGAGGGCTGTGGTTTCATGCTGGCAGCTGCGCGCTGACACCTGTCGAACCGCATTTCACAGAGAGAGACACACACAATGAGAGACAGACAGAAACCATGATCATCTCTAAACACGTGTTTGGCAGACACCCACGTTTCACTGTTATGGCGTGAATGCTGTGCTGACTGTGTGCACGTACTGTGTGAGGACTATGTCTGTGTTTAGGGTTACCAAAATGTTTTGGGTAAATAGGGTACATTGCCCTTTGAGGCCGAGTCTCTGAACCCAGCAACAGTGCACAGCAGTGACCGGCCACTTATTAGAGACCTTTGTTACAGCATTTTTATAAGTACATTTATTCAATGTTGAACATATAATGTTGAAAATATGCCCTGCTACAGAAGCATATATCATTGCAAAATGCATTTACATTCAGGCATTTAGCAGACACTTTTGTCCAAAGCGACTTACAGTGTGAGGAGAACATAGAAGCAAAAAATCAAAAACGGCAATAAACATCAGCCATACTTAGATACAATTTTACCCAGAGTACAATATTTTAATGCTAGATGTGGTGCCTGTGGGGAGAGAGGGGAAGGGTTAGTTAGAAGGTTTTTTTTTATTAAAGTAGTTATGCATGTGTTAGGTATTCCTGGAAGAGACTGTTTTTTAGTAGTTTTTTGAATGCAGTGGGGTAAGCGGCAGACCGAATAGAGTTAGGAAGAACATTCCACCTGCGAGGGATATTGAACGTGAAGCTGCGAGTAGGAGGTTGGGTGCTCTTAGAGGATGGTATGGCAAGTCTATGTTCATTTACTGAGCGTAGGGTTCTAGAGGGAGTGTATATGTGAATTAGGTTGTGTATGTAGGATGGTGACTGAGCAATGCTGTCTAGAGCAATTTAAACTTTATCATTAATAGTAATTTTCTCTGTAGAGGGAAGATTGGGGGGAAGTGGGATTTTTACTGCACCATTAGGCCTAACTA
>JAZGTK010019824.1:0-11231 GCA_036877625.1 Ambastaia sidthimunki
GTACATGCATTTCCTTGGAATCGAACCCACGACCTTGGCATTGCTAAACAATAAGCTACAGGGAAGCCACATTTGGGAAGATTTTAAGTGAAGATGTGTTGAAATGTGGATGACCCTGTGGAGTGACAGTGAAAGGAAATAACTTCTAGATAAATGCTGACAGTGAAGAAGCTATAAACGTGAAACACGAAAAACATTTGGAAGAAGACATCAGGCACATATGCAACTGGTTTAGAGTCTGATGTTTCATTTTTTTTACAAGTCTATTGTGTATCTGCCTTCTATCAAGATCATGTCATAGCACATCCTTTTCAGTTCCTCTGGGTCTAGATCAGGTCCAAACACTGAATTATAAAAAAGATGCAGTGTGGACTTACAGTGTGTGACTCCACTTTGATGCTGGGCGTAGTGAAATTTGTTCTACATTAAGCTGGTGATAATCTGATTATGTACTGCGATCCATTAAGTCTACTGTTAAAATGCACCGTGCACTAGTTTTGAACTCGATATAGGCACGAAACTCGAGAGGCACTGTGAAACATTAAAGGCTCTTTGATGTAATATTTAACCCATCTGCACTAGAGGGGAGAGCTACATAAAATGCGCTTAGGGCCACAGAACCGGGCGATGTGAGAAATGGGATGTGTGATTTTCTCGTCCTAAGCTGTTCACGAGCATGAAACAGCCGGCTGCGCTGCGACCGTCAGCTCACAGCATTTTATCGGAGCAATAAAACCGAAGCCTTCTTGTCCCGCCGGGGGGTGGGCATCCCCTAAAAGTGCACAGCTTCACAGGAAAACAAAAATGAGGAGGAGGAGCAGAGGGCACTGTCATTTCCTGTCTTCCAGCGTCAGGTAACAAATGAATGGTGTTGCTTTTTCTCTCTGCTTTCTGGTCTGAACGCGGTTGCTTTGGCCCACCGTATAAAAGAGCTTTAAATTGGAATACTATAAACAACATTTTGTTTACAACAGCTTTTCGTAAATTTAAGCACAACAATGAAAAATGTCAACATTGTGTTTCGGCTTGTGTTATGGGGTTGATTTTAGAAAATCATGACAAAATAATGTAGTTAAAGAAAGTTAAGTACAGTCTATATTAAATATCGTTGGTTTGTCCTGACCACAATGGGTTTTGTGCGGTCAGTTACTGGCTTGCGAAAGTATAAGACTATTGAAACTTAAGAGACATTTACAAACCATTTGCAAAACAGATGCATTTACCAAATTGTCAATTTTCCTAGTCAGCGCATGTCATGTTAATTTTGCATTTTGTTGGGTCTGTGCAGTTTGTGGTAATTTTACTAAATTTGAGTGTTAGATTTTCAGGACTTTTTTTAAACTTAAGGGACTTTTTTTAAACTTAAATACTTAATAATAACTTAAAATAATGATATAAAGGTTAAAAACCACTGCTTTAGGGTAATCAGTTTATAAATTATTTAGGTTGAGAACAAGTTTAAATGTCATTTAAGCATTGAAACTATAACAAGCTGATTACTGTTTAAATATAAAACAAAAATTAAAGTTTTTCTCAAACCATTGTGCCAAATTCCCTAATCTCTGCCATGGAGCAGTTCTACAACAAACTTTCCTGTTTTGAGTATTTGTGCATAGATATTTGCTAGTTATTACATTTTCTTCAGCAATGTCATTTTTGAGGCACATTTTTGAACCACAGAACGCACACTACATTTTGGACCGGTTGATGTTGCAAGTATGTGGTCTCGGTGGGACCTCTGCGAGGCATTGCTATTCAGGAATGTTATTCAACAAAAGAGCCTTCAAATCATGCCAAACAGTCCACACAGGGTTTAGACCTATGCTGGACTTAAAGTCTTTCCGCTGATTTTGACAGGAAATGTGACAGAACACAAACCATGACATCATTCCAGTCCCAAAAGTCTAAACAGCTCTCTTATTAGCATACACACCGCATCAGGCATTGTGAATAACAATGTTTTTTCCACAGCGGGCAATCAGGCTCTGACCACCGGCAAACAGCAGCCAAGCAAAATAAAAGTCAGGAGAAAGAAGATCAGAGTGCCTCAAATAAGTGGGTTTGATCATGTGCTCCACTTGCCAAAAGGATTCAGGCTATAATTTGAGTGAAAAAAAAATCATTAATAGTGTTGGACAAAGCCACAGAAACGAGGAAAGTATGGAGCAAAAGTCCTTGTGGTGCCGGTTAGGTGAGGAAAGTTGTTTTAGTTTCTCATGTTTGGGTTGCTTGGGGTATACACTAAACACTGATGGCGTCTAACTGGACCCAACTGAAAGAAAAACAGGAAAGTGTTTGTGTGTGAAGTGAGTTTGTCCAAAACTCCATTACCCTGTCCAAGACTGAAGAGACATTTGTTAAACAGTAAATTAAGACCTTACTTTCTGCTCTGAAAATGTCAGAAGTAAATTTCTTCAGGATTCTGGCTTCTAAGCACTGATTCTTGATGTTAAAAGCAAAGTATGTTGCACAATGATGGAGAGCGTGTTATTCATAACACTCATGGGTATCCAACTGGTTCTCTCTAAGGTCCGAGCATTAACAAATTAGCTTGCCGTGTGACACCCACAGCACAGCTGAGCTATGACTGATGGTTATTATTTATCATTTATGGACATGCTGAAGGAACAACATCACTAATACCACCCCTGGGTCCTCTCTGGGCTTGATGAAGTCCTAGCTCCTCGATATTAGAGACCAAGACCTCAGGGCCTACGCGGTAACTGGACCCTTTCCTGCCTGTTGGGTCATTACTGACAGTCCCATAGAACCTGTATAGTACACAGCACCCCTGTGGGCCCAGTGGTTATTTATGTGGCTTACAGGACCTTGTCACATTACTTAAGCCCTGAGAGTAGATTGAGGCCAAAGGTAAAATTCTGCTCTTTACATACTGTTCGAGAACCAGTGTTTCCAGTTAAACTTAATTTTAGTGAGTCAAACAGAAAAATAAAAGCTGACCACAGATCAGTTACCAGTTCAGAGATCAGGCATGCATTTTACTGGAAAAGTCTGAATATAAGATATTGTTATGAATATATAGATTTGTTATAAAACATAATCTTAGTAGTATTAGAAGACTGAAAGTGCTTTTAAAGGATACACCAATTTAAAAATATTAATGTAATGATCTAACCAAAAAATATATGCTATAGCGAAAGCAATACTACCAAAATCATACACAGGAATATCTGTGCATCAAAATCTAGTTAGTTGCCTGCCTGGACAGAATTTTGGGACATATTCAAATGAGTTATGCCATAACTAGTTTGTTATGAATAACGAATCTGATTTTGATGCGTTCTATGCTGTCCAAACAAGTTTCCGAACAGACAGCTTGGTTTTAAACAATTCAGGTATTTCCCACTCTTATCCAGAAGATGTCAGTGCATATGCATGGATCTGATACCTAAAATTAAAGCCAGCTAGACTCTGTTTTTCCAAAGACAGAGCAATACGATTAGACTTTATCATCATAATAACTTCTCTATAGTAATTTTAGGCCTTCTGTTTTGCCAAGGCTAGAAGTTATTTTAGAATCTATTAAAATCAGTAAGGCAGCGATGACAATATTAACGTGCAAAAAACTAAGCAACATTACTTTAAAAACAACAGAAATCCGCCTGAATATTGCATAGCATAAAATGTGACGCAGACAATTACGTAGACATAATTTATTATTTTAAATTAATAAATGGAAAATTCGGTTTGTAAAAAACAAATACAATTATAAATGAATTCTGGTATCTTATAGTCGGATATTTAAATCGTTTCATATTTCGCGTACGGCCGTTTTAATTCCTTAAATAAATTTTATTTGAACTTGGCTGGTATCTAGAACTGGTATGACCGTTTAAATGTATATAGGGGTATAAAATAATAGATAGAATAAAAAAGTCTCCATGCGTTTGAACGCAATGTTTTTGCAGCAATAATAAAATTTAGTTTAATAAGTCTAATTTAAAAAATACAGTACATAATAAGCTACATTTGATACAGTGGTAGATATTATTAATAGTTGCAATTTAATAGCAAGTACAATGCAATGCCATGCAATTTGAATTTTTGCACTGCTTGCTTTCCAGTTGTAACGTCTGGCAGACTAATGAATTTTATTACTTCATTGGCGAGTTAAAATGACATTAAATGATTGGAAATTATAGCATTTAATTGCTATAATTGTTATAATTTAATTTGAATCCGTGCATTAAAGCATCTATACAAAACATATAGGACATGTAATTTAAAACATGCAAAATCTAAGTTACAAATAAAATTATATTGGGGAAATGTCGATCATACAAAAAGTAAAGTTTATGTACGAATTTTAGTCTATCCAGTCCGCTCATCAGAAAAAAATTAGATTTTAAAAAAATATATATATTTGTATATATTTGTTTTCATTCTTATTCCATATTTTACATTAAACGACAGTTTTTTATTTGCGTTTTAATGTTTGTCATTGCGTTGTCTTCCCTGGACTTTACATCTCTGTGTCTAACACATGTCGCATAATAAACGTTGCATCGTCGTGTTTCTCTTTTGCTGTCGGAACAAAAATATGGGGGTTATATGACAGGAAGTGGTTCATTGTGGTTTAGAGGCCGCGCGGCTCGTCATGTCACCACCACACACTGCGCGACGCATGTGGCTCAATAATCAGACTGCCTTTGGATGAGCGCGGTAAAACTTAGCTACTATTTCAAAATATTTCAAGCCTATGTGTGTCTATAAAGAGGATTTTGATTAACATTGAAACATTAATAACAATGATTGTTGTTTAGTTAAAATTTAAAATAAACCATGGTTAATTAAAACATTCCCAAATTTACAACACATTTTCAAAATATTAATTTGCATTTTAAAAATAATAACAATGTATGGGGGAAAATGTGCTTATAATATTACCTGTTAAATTCTGAGCAGCTTCGTTTGTACAAAGAACACACTTGTTCAAAAGGCGTTAAGCTGTTGCATTTGTACGTTTTGCGTAATTTTTACCAATTTATGAATAAATATTTAATGTAATACAATATTATTATATAAATAAAAAATCCCGCATATTTCGTCTCCGTTATTGCCATTAAGATATATAATCTCAGCAATCTGCTGAAATACCCCAGCATCGAACGTGGTATTTATTTTAAGTTTATGAATTATTGTTTTAATTGAGCTGCATAGGAGCTCTCACCTGCCGCTAGACCCGGAAGTGACGGACTAATGCTCATATTTAATGATTTTCACAGAACCCTGGAGCGTGACAACCAGCCTAAAAATATGCCCTCACTTCCACCACAAACCAAATCAATCAAAAAGGATATTAAAGGCTATGCGTCCCAGTCCTCGCGTTTGTATAAGCTTGATTTTCACAACTGGAAATTGATAGCCATCTGTTCAGGCAGGCTGGAGGGATATCGAGTGTGAGCAGGTAACTGACAGCTATTTAAACCTCAGTCTGTTTCGTGACTACACCAGTCACACTCATGATTAAAAGAAGAACTGGGATGGGAGGTGAAAAGGCAATGCAAACGCCTCAACTGCACAAAAGAGGAGTCTGACAAAAGCAGCAATGTGGTGTTGATTGACAGGTGTCCGTTTTAGCTAACTCATGTTGATGTGTCTCACAGCATAGTTTCTGGTTAAACGGATTTGTAGCTCTAAAAAAAATCTCTGTCAAAAGGTAAGGATGACCTTGCGATGACATTTGACCCTATCAGCATGTCTGTCTAATCCAGATCTGTCATGCGCACAATGCTAACTATTTTCATCACGTGCAAAGCTTAAAATTACAGGAAAGGACTGGAGCTTCCCACGTACGCTTAGGCCCAGTTACACAAACACCTTTTTTCCATGCAGATTCATTGCTTATGTTAGGGAGATGATTTTAACAGTGCTGATTGTAAGTGGATTTTGGTTTATGTGAATGTTGATGACTATAGGTGCATGACAATATGTGGCAAAAAGTGATGTGGCCATATTCCTAACATCTGTATAGAATTTGGCACTTATAGAAACATACCTGGATCCACTATAATTACTCTCCCAGGTTCCCATACTTTCCTTAAGTGGAAGCACTAAAAACTTTGTAATAATATTGACCAAACACAGATTTATGTTTCTTTCGATTCTCACCTGACATCACTAACGTGAAATCACCAAACATGCTTCTCAGTTTGCTTGTGGAGCAAAATAATTGCTGTGCTGGCGATATTACACAAAGTAAATGAAGGGTAAGGAAAACACAAACACACACTTATGAAAATATGTTCCACACAAAATGAAATGTAAAAGTTACACTAGTACTAGGGCTTTGTAATGGCCAAACCAATGTTAATAGTACAATTTCCCATAAAAAAAGAATGGTTGTATAATGAGGCCCCAGTGGAATAGAGATTGACATAAGGCTTGGTTTGATATGGCTCTCTTGCTTTGCAGGTCTTCACCAGAACCAGAACTTCCCCATCTGCATGAGACCTAGTGAACCCAGACGAAAGCTACTGAGGTGGAAAATACAGCAGAGGACCTGACAAGATAAAGATATCAGGAGCCGACAAGGGCAAAGTAACATATTGATGGAGCAGGCTTCAGTCGGCTGACACCAGATACCTGCTATTTAAAAACAGTGGTTTCGCTTGCTCATGGATTTGCTGTTGCCTCTTTCATTCTCTCTCTCTCCCTCTCTCTATGTCTGGAGAACCATCCCCCCATGCTGTTTAAAGCTGGGACCCTTTTTTACAGTGTTTCAAACATACAAATACTGTCACCCCATAACCATGTTTGTGGTCTCATCTCTTTCAGGTCTCCCAGCTCTGTGAATAAGCTCTTCAGTTAATGGAATTTCAGGCTGCACCAGATTATAAGAGCACAATAGAATTTTTGTTTGTTCAGTTAACATTTAAGCACTATTCGGTGGACCATGAGGCACATCGAACTCCAGATAACACCCTCTGGATGTGTGCCACTTTTCTTTCTTTTTTCATTTATTTGGAGGTGATACTTAAATACTATTTACTATTTGGAGGCCTACTAAAAAGTTGAGGAAGACTAGATACCATTTGACCATTTGATCTTCTAAGGCAAGGTTAGTTGAATTGTATTGTAAACTTCAGGACAGATTTTCTTTTACCGATGTGTCTTCAGAATAATATGATCATTGGCATGTAGTCCATGTAGCAAGTATGGAATCTCTCTCATCTGTCACTCAGTTTCTAAGCTCCACCCCCAAGTGTCTGCAACTGGCTCCCCTGTCAGGGCAGCCTGGCCCTGATGGATGTTGGGGTCAGTGGTTCAGCTGTGGGGTTCAAGCCTGCAGGCTTGCAGCCTCTCCCTCTCCGCTGCCAGATCAAAACAAGGGTAGTAACCTAAGCACAGCACTCAGCTGAGAAAACTCATAACTCTCACCCCACCGGACCCCCACCCCAAAACCGCTCGCCCTCACCAACACCCAGCATTAACACTTTCATTCCTCACCCCACCCTTAAATTGCACCAAATCACAGACCCACATAAATCAAAAGGTAAAAGTGTACAATGGGGCAGGATCTTAAACCTCATGTTGAAACTCCCATTATTAGGGTCATCACTGTCTGCCATAGGTTACTAATGGCTCTCATGATGTTTGCTGACTGATTCTTTTGGCTAAACGCTGGTCACTTCTTAATCCGGAAGAGTTAATGACAATCACACACAGGTTATTTGGCCTTTTGGGTAATGTTAAGCTTACACAGGTGAATTAAAAAGAATTGATTGATTGCCATTAATAGAAAATGTGCTTTTAAGATTAAGTACAGGCGGTTTGATGTAGAAATTTCACTGTCAGCAGGGTCTGTGTAAACTGTAAACATGCAGCCTGATTTGTCTTGATCTGCAAATTTGTGCGCATCATCTGCGTATATACATGATATTGAATGCACCAACTGAAGGGTTCAAGCAGTCGTAGCGTGCATGCACCAAATTCTGTCCTGGCTCATGGTTGATGTTTGAACACTTGACTGTGAGTGAGATGTAATGGCATGCAGAAAATGACTTATACTCTAGCCCTAAGAACCACAGGGGACGTTTGACACCTTGTAGAAGTTTCCAAACACTACAATTATGAGTATTACTGTCACCCCTAACCAGACCCAGAGAGAAGGTGGAAATGGCAGCAATCAGGCCCAATTTTCCTCAAACAAGGAGCTGAAGGCTGGACACATCCCAGAGATACTCTTATCCATGAGGACAGAAAACACACACTCTATCTTCACTCTGACAGATGGAGACAAGGCAGTCGGGCCCACAGCAATGTTGCCAAAATTGTGCTGGGATTGCCTAACAATTAAGATATCAAAAGAGATCATTGTAGCTTACTGACAGCTGTTTCAATTGTTTGCACCTGTTTCTCTTGTGTTACACATATGTCTGGAGTGGATTATGTTGACTCGTGCTGACCACATTTCACCTTTCCACAAGTGATTTACCCCCGAACCATCTTCTCCAACCCTGCCCAGCATTGGGAATCTACACAGGGAATGTGCAACAGCTAGCTGTGGCATCAGGCTATTCTCTGCACTGACAATTGTCGTTCCCTGTGAATGTGATTATGTTTCCATTAGCTTTTGACCTTTAAATAGATGCAATGTTTTGTAAGAACAGCCCATTACTGTTGTAATAATTCAGACAACAATTTATAGGTCACTTGCATGCGTTGGCATGTGCTGTCATCCACAGTGCAGTTCAGTAAGACAAACTGACCATTGGTCAGAGAAACCAGTTCACACCCTTCACAACATTCTCTTTCCTCTTTGCTGGGAAATGACACAGAAATTCCACTTTATCCACTAGAGTCCCTTAATGGAAAGAGAGCTCAATATGTAAAGAGAAAAGGAGCGGGGCTGTTGAATCCCAGGGGTCTTTTTTTACATTTGTGATTGACTTTTCAGCACACTTGCAGAGGATCTTGATAAGCCTATGAAAGCTGAACTCTCAGACAGAGCCAGAATGATAAAGAGACTCATTGTCCCACTGGCTGCCGGTGCCCAATCCCACTGGAAGCCAGTCTAGTTCCTGGATAGATGTGGAAGAAACAAAGTAGAGCTAATAGACCAATCCAAAGCTCAGCACAACAAACCTCTCTTATTCCCTCTTTTTCGTTCCACTGAGAGAAACGTACAGTTCCAAAGACACTCAGCCAGGTTTGATGATCACAGAGTTACTGAGCATAAGTAACTATTCGATTATCCAGCTATCGTTTGCCCTTCCAGCATTCCTTCATTGCCAGACACAAAACAGTTTTAATTCACTTAGGCCTGTTTCACTTTTAGACCTCACATCCTGATTGGAGAACAGATGGGAAATTACAAATGAGAAATAGCTGTGACTTGGATTTCGTTAAAGTGTGTTGAAAGTCTATTAATGATACGAAGAGAAGCTGGCACAGTCCTGTGTGTTTGCATATATGAGTGTGCATATTGTTAGTGGACAGGTGGCGAGCATCTTTGCCTTTTGTTTGCGAGCCAAGGTCTAGAGGGGACAGCAACTCCAGCTGGCCAGAGTACATGATCACCTGGCTGTTAGTGACTGACCTTAGATCAGACTCAATTTCTCTGTCTCACTTGCTCTCCCTCACCAGCTGTAGGCTCTTGAGACCTCAGTAAACAGTCCCTGCCGGTCTGTGTACAGGACGAAGGGAGGGGGTTGTTGAGATATTGAGACAGGAGGGAGTGAGAGATTTTTTTCTGCCTTGAAAGAGCGCCAAGCGGGCAGTTTCCTAAGACCAATAGCTTCCTGTGGGCATCTCATACCTGAGAACTCTAAAGCCATGTTAAAAAACAGAGGGAGAGAGAGACTAAAATGTTGGCAGTGTCAGGGTTGGCAGGGAGTAAAGTGCTTGTCCTTACTGCCCGGTTCATTTTTTTATCCATGCTCTGAACCCTCTGGATCAAATGTTATTCTAGCTATTGTCAAAGACTCCAATGTGCAACTCAATCTATGAAATAAACACTGTATAAGCATTTTCCTTGTAGTTTGGATTAAGACTGTCCTATGTAAATGTTGATGTTATTCTTAAGCAGAACTCTGTTTGCATATTTGCAAAGTCTTGTTTACCGGACATAGTTTCTGTTAAAATCTGTTAAAAGAATACAACAGAAATACTGTATATTATACATTTATTATATTTTATTGTATATTATATATATTTTATTATATTTATTATATATTCTGTTGTCTATTTTATTATAATGTCAGGCAACAACTTTAGCACCACTGTGGACAAGTCAACCATTTTTAGAGCCTTTCCATTGTGCCATATGCCAATTCTGGATAGAGGTTGCTGCTTAGGAATTAATGCTATTAATGACAAGTAGGCCTCCTCAGAACCCTTCTACTGGATAATTGATCACATAATGACACATGAAGTGGTTCAGGTTTTAGGCTTGGATGGCGTCACCTGGCCATATTCAAATGAAGAGCTTTCTTGAACTAACTGAACTTGCCTGTAGAATCTTTAAATAATTGAGTTGGAACTGTCACCGGCATTTCTAATCATGAATCATTTCTTAGGTTTGCAGTCCGTTTATAATTATCGTGTAACCTCAGGAGAGGCGCATATAAAATGTGTGCCATTAGAGAGCTCTATAATCTTTTTGTGTAACTATCGACGTAAGCGCTAATGGAAAGTCCAGCAATACAAAAGGGAGATGTCAAACATTCCGGATAATAATTCTGGAAGTGGAGAAACAAACATTGAGTCTGAAACACTGGGTAGTAATTATGGTGAGTGCATTCCGAAATAACCAATCCAGTAAATGAGAAAAGTAGTAAGAATTCTTTTCTGACATGGCTGCGTTTATAAGAGAGCAACTCGTGCATGTAAAGAGAGTGGAATGGAAGTTTTTGTGGAATAAAGCCATTTAACAACCCTTTCTTCCCTCGATGAAAACTTTCCACATGGCATCGCTCATCGCAAGGCAACTTGACATCCTGACCTCTAACATTTAATTTATTGATCTTCATTTTATTTGAATGTGAAGAGCCTTTTGCTCCCTTAAATTAATCCAGGATAATTTGGTCAGGCCTCCATCCCACCCAGTATGAATGGCCCCTCTGTTGGCCCAGGCTGTGGTTGGCCACCCAGTTTTATGAGAATCTGCAGTGAATTAGAAAATCTGTCAATGCGGGAGGAGCGGCCGGCCGCGGATATGCCGTGTCATTCCACCTGTAAAAGAAAATGCTCTTTGTCCATTATCTCCC
>JAZGTK010019825.1:0-11230 GCA_036877625.1 Ambastaia sidthimunki
GAGGTGAAATTAGGTGCGATTACACAGTAGAGAGCCAGCAGAGATTGGCTAAAACCAGGAGAGAGAGAAACAGAGACAGAAAAAGAGAGAGAGAGTCTGAATCGTCACGGTATCACATGACTGTCAGGTTTCCTTGGAGACAACAGCAGTGTTGTGCATTGAGATGCTTTTTCAGTTGAGCTGAGAGCAGGACTGGCAGCTGGACGGTGCGGTCACTGCTTGTGTCTCTGTGCTTGACAGACAGCCGCTCTTTACCCGAGAGGTGAGTGAGGAATTGCATAGAATAGAAAGTGCTTGTGTTTTTTGCAACACAAAATGAGTATGTTATGCTTTTATTGTGCAGATATAGTAAATGTCTTTAGGTGTAAGTGTAGTGTTTGTGATTTTCCTGCCATGTGTTATATCGTGCACACATAATGTGCATATCGTGCACACAGACAAATGTTTCATTTACGTCCACGAAGGCGACACGGCTCGCCCGAGCGGATTGCAGTTAAACAGTGTTTCATGATCCTTGTGACATGATGCTAGCAGACACAGGGAACGTTAATGTAACATCTTTGTAATGCGAACCCTCCACGCGACTGCTCGCTGTTTGTCAGGATCCTGAACTGGGAACTGACACCCTTTCTGATGTTTCTTTCAACAGAGGAAATTGTTTTGAAATTTTGGATCGCAGCATCAAAAGCTCTGATAGCAGAGTTATCACGCTTCTGATAAACCTGAAAACAGAGGAAATTTTTGAGCCATGGAAAAGTTATAAAAATGAACAAGAATTTATAGTGAATGTGGAGTTTTGTGGTTATGCTCAGCTCTTTGTGAATGCAGTCTCTAAAAGGGATTTTTAAAAATAAATAGCCACAAAACAATTTAACATTTGCAGGAATAATCATGACAGTATATATTTATGTGTGTGTGTATGAAAAGGGACGACTGTGTGAGTCCACTGTGTGCAAATACTGTTGATAATGGGAATATTTGGAAACATCTTGAAAGCAGTCTTATGAAACAGAAGCCCACAGAGCATCAGACAGTGTAGCTCATGTTCAGAGATGTATAGCTGATCTGTGGTGTGTGTACATCAGGACTGCTGGCCATCCGGTCCAGACGGATCCTGTGGCTTTATTTACTCACACAAATTGCTTTCTGCAATGTCACTCCCTCCCGTTCCACTCAACCTTCTCCCATTTCTCCATCTTTAATTAGAATTCTTCCAAACTCTTTGTCTTCTTGTTAATCTAATTAAATTTGGGCAAATAGCATTAAATTAAAACGTCTGCGCCTGGAAAGCGATTATGACGAGAAAGTTTTATGAACGTACTTTGAAATTTTCCCATATCACAGAGTGCTTTCATTTCTCCTGTGTGGACAGTCGAGAGTGGCATTCGTAGGTCTGTGTACGTGCTTGACTCGAACTCTGTGCATTTTGCAGTCGGCTGAGGCCAGTGCCCAACAACATGAATGATACCATTCTCATTTCCTCTGGGGCACCTGCGCCTTCCACAAGGTAAGCGCTTCACACGGACTCTGTCTGCATGCTGAGTGTGTGTGTTTAAAGCCTCTACACTTAAGCCTGTTATCTGAAATGGCTTGTTTTGAAATTATGCTGCGTGTGGACGAGTATTTGCGCTCCATATGCTTGTGGAATATCGGAGCGGTTTTTCCGTGTTTATGGCATCGCTGCAGAATTAGGTTGAATGTTTGCCTTTTTAAAGGCAGATGACTGAAAGCATTGAATCGAGAAATTGGCCTCCTGTCTTTGAACCCTCAGCGTGTCCCAGGCTGGGCTGCAGCCCAGGGTGATCTGGAAGATAAACTCCTATGGAATGGAAGTCTTATCTTGGAAATAGGGAGCTGGTTTGCTGGTTTTTTGCCTGGGTTTCGAAAACACATGCCCTTGTTTGTAGACAGCATCTGATATTTGAAGTATGATGTTAATGTCAACATGAAATCAAAATGTGCCCTATTTATTTTTTTAATAGACTATCCTGGTCTTATTGTGCACGATTCATCGTCAACCAGATAAAAAGTTTATTTTTGTGATAAAAAATTCATAACTTGCTCTGCTTCTGAAACAACATTTTTGCCTGATGTGACCCAGGGCTGAAATAATGAACAGCTACTGAGCTGTTGTTTTAAGATGGTAATTTATCCTTTGTAAAATCCTGCCAATAGTTGCCCAAATTCTGCTGGTAGTGTTAATGTTTGATAATGATAATTATCATATTATAGTTCACGTTACTGTCAGGATGTATCAAGATGTTTTTGAAGGTGAACCTGACCTTTAGCTTCCACATATCCCTGTCAAAAACCCTCTTTTAAAGAGAGAGCTGATGGGGTTGCAATAGTGGAATAATTCTCCACAATCAGCTATAAACTGGCATTCAGATCTGGCTCCATTGTGATACTGAATGCCCACTTTGACAATCCAATCAATTCTCCATTCTCCATTTTTACCATCACATTACGGAAGTTTAACGAGATGCATTCATTTCATGTTGACCTTAAATAACATTTATATTTCCTGATAAATGATACGTTGATACTGTAGATTTGATGAAAAGTTTTTAGAAGTTTTAAGTACATGTTTTTTTAAAAGCTGTTCCTATTTTAATACGCTGCTGAGCTCTGGCACACACATTTCAATCAGCTGAAACTCACTTTCTTCATAAGAGCCACTGCTGCCAAAACAGCCCATTTCTCCTCGTGCCGTCCGCCTTCATTCGAACACATATTGGAAATAAAGCTGTTACATTTGTTGTCAGCGTGTCACGCCTCTGACAGGTCGTAATATCGGGCGGATGCTAAAATACTGACTGCGTCTCAGAGAGACATGTGTCGTGACAGCTAATCACTTTAATGGACAGGATGTGACATGTTTTGCACTGAGAAAGGATGTGCGTATGTGCATTCTGCTCCAAATATAGCGCAGCACGGAGGGGGAAACAGCGTAAACACTTCGTCCCGCATAAGCCCCCTCGCTTCAACAATTGGAGTCAGTATAAAAGAAACTGACTCGACTCGACTCTGTAACCTCGGGCAATCAGAGACGCGGCGCATTTAAATGAGGCATGCGGTCGGGGGAGATCGTCTGTGCCACATGTTAGTTTTATCTCCACTTGCATCAATAACGTGCCACTGGTTATGAAATCGAAAACACAGGCTCATTTTGTCTCTCTGCTCCAACCTTTGACGCAACATCACGATCTCAGAATCATGCGCTGTTGGTGTGAGAATGATGTTAAGTGCTGGTAATGGAGCTATAAATGTTTACACAATTCATAATACACTTCATTCTCATTTCAACTGTTGGTTACAGGAATCGGCCAAAAAATGTCCTTGTTTTGTCAATGATGTAAATGTCAGGGACACAAGGTGCTCTTTAGCATTTTTATGTAATTATAGTTGCTATGACCATTATCTATTACATCTGCTAGACTTGTCACCATTCCAAGATTTCAGTAGTCACTACCAATGGGTCACCAGTCAAATGTAATGATTTTGTAACAATTTCAATAGCAAAGCAAATACAGATATCCTAATAAACACACTGATTAATGTGAAAAATTACATTGAAGGTGTAGAAAGCAATTTTTAAGTAACGCTGTTAAAAATTGAAATCAACATCCAAACAAACTATTTTGTGAATTTTTTTAGATGGCCGTTCTCAAAAAGGAACAGTGTTAATGTGTTGTTATTTTGAGGGTGGAGCAATGAAGAGAGGGGTGTGTTTGTTTAGGTGGTGAAATCAACAGCGTTTCTCAGAAATATCTTAATCTTTCATTTCAACAAATAAAAATGAAAGTAAATAAAGTAAATAAAACATATTTAGTTTAAAGAATAAACAAAAATAAATGAATAGTAGTGATTTGATTACCCTTAACAATGTTATAGACAACAGAAGGTCTACTGAGCTGCATTTACACAGACCCAATATTTTCTTTTGTTGCACTCAAATCTGTTTATATTCATCTATTTACCAACTTGTGTTTACATTATTACATCGTCAACATTGGCATTTTGACCAAAAAGTTCTTAAAAGTTATCATGTCAAATTGAGTAAGTACTCCACACTACTGATACTTTGAAAAACTTGTACATTTTAATATGAACTTGGAACCAAAATACATAAACGTCAAAAAAACTGATGAGTTTGGAATAGTAATAGACAGACTGTGCTGTGAAGCTTGATCAGTATGACTTCACAAAATGAAATTCTTTATGTTTTATCCAAGGGCAGTTTTATGTACACTGTCACAATGTTATAAAATCATCATCCTGCCCCATTCCGGTAGTGACACTTGGTACAAACCTGAGATGTGTTCTGGAAGGTGATCAAGTGGCCAGCAGCCACGTCTATAAACCTTATGGCCGGTCCTCATAGTCTAACACTCAAAACCTCAACAACAAGATTGTTTGTGAAACTCAGCTTTGAACTACCTTCAAAATCCTTTCTTCTCACTCCATCTCAGTTTCAGTATAATTTTTTGTGGAACACAATGAACACGAGTCTGTCTGCTGACAGTGCAACCCTGTCTGCGTTCATTTACCGGGTCGGCCTTTCAAGGACAAGTGGCCTTGTGTAGAATTTATCATCTGCTGGGTCACAGCCAGTCTTGCTGCCAGAACAGAAATATCATTTTCCATTTGCTCTGAATGAGATTTTAATTTGAAGTTAAGCGAGTATTGACCACCTGCCACTAGATATGAAATCATACACTTCACCCTTCAGTTTAACGGCATGTGAGTTCACAGAAGCCTTAATATGTTTCTCATGTCCTGCTTAAAACATGAACATCAACCTTCCAGGAAAAGACTTCATCGATTTCTGCATTTAAAAACATCACATCATACATTTCGTTTTTTCATTTTTCCTTCAGGTCGATTTGTTTTATGTTAGATAATGTTAGACATAATTTAGCTTTTAGCTTTTTCTTAACTCTTTATTTCTTAATTCAACTTTTATTTTTATTGTTGCTGTACCTTTAAGACTTCTGTATGTAAATGTTTTTTTTCACTTGTAAAATAAGAAACAGCACTTTGCAGTACAGGCTGTGGGTTTGCTTTTGGGTGTATTATAGTCTGAGCTGCCCCATTCTTTAATTACAACCTCTTTGCAAATTTGGGCCAAAATATGCAAAACAAATTGTTATGGCGGGACAGAAATGCTCAGGAACTACATTTTACAAATTTGTCTCAATAATTTTTTTTTTTGTATCAGGAAAGTAGTTTTGAGTTCTGAAACATATAGTATGTTTTCATATTACAATGGTTATTTTATTTCAAAAGATCAAGAAAGTTTCATTTCCTTTTACACTAATGCTTTCAAAAAACTTGAAATGGCCTTTTTCACATTGATGAAATTTCTTACAATTTCTCTTTCATGACTCAACCCTCGTAAATAAAATGGATGTTCTTGGATTCAATCCCGACCCATTTTTTGTGTTGTTGATGGTTAATGCTGGTACATGGCAATGTACCACTTGCGTCCTGTCTGTATCTTGTACAGATGCATATTGCAGTAAGATGGCTGTGGCCACCATGTGGTCTCACTCTGCACTTCCTGCCGTTTGTTCTTGTCCTTGTCTTTGGGAGCTGCTGGTCATCACTTGTTGTTGGCTGCTTTGTCTATATGTATTTTGTTTATTCTATTTTTTGGTTTACCATGGTTTGGTTTTGGGTTACTTTATTTTTTTTTTATCTTTTGTTGCACACTTTGAGTATTAGAAAACTGCTAAATGAAACTAATAAGTTAATTATTGAAAGATATTGCTGATATGGCTGGTCATGTGATCTTAAAAAGGCAGCATCCATGAGGAGGCTACCCGCTCTGTGTAGCATAAACAACCTTTTTAAGGCCCCTATTTAGTCTTATTTAGTGATTTTAGTCTTATTTAGTTCAGTTTTTTATGAGTTAAACTTTGTTAATGAGAAAAGTATACCTGCACCAAAAAGTAGAGAGTACACCTTTAAGTGTCAATACAAGGGCTTAACAGTTTCTCTAAAGGTGACATAGCAATAAGTGAACTGCAGTGTATTACTGTGTGTGTGTGTGTGTGTGTGTGTGTGACACTGCTTATATAAACATCATGCCTCTGTGTGAGATGTCTGACATTGAATAGACCCTGCTAATGAATTACTCCCCAGAGACACAGAGAGCTCAGACAGGTCACACTGATGGGGGCTGTGGAGATTGATACAGCAGTTTAGCTCGATGCAAGTCAGTTATTATCCTGCTATATTATCAGAATAGACCATAATATGGCTTTAATTATAAATTCATGTTATATTTGATTGATGAATGTGATGTGTACATTGTGACTAATATGTGTTTTTTAGATGTGTGCGGTGTCTAGCTGCCAGAACATACAACACATTCACACATATACACACTTGACTCACTCCTAATTGTACAGCATTTAATGAGGAAGGATAACATATGCTCCATCATCTGCCCCAGCCATATGCCAAACCCTATAACATACCAACCAGCTGCACTACAAGAGACTTACACATCCACATCAGATACGACTGTGTTCCAGATCTACTGAGACTGATTTTACATGTGACAATAATTAGCTTCCCTTTCAGTCTGGAGGAGTTACTGACTAAATGTTGCAAGGCTACTAACTTACCCACAATTCTCAGTGGCATGATTTACCTTAGTTGTTTGTAAAATAATGTACGGTAGCTTTTTTAGCAAAGAGTTATTTTCCCAACGGATAACAGTGCTTTATAGCATATTGCGATATGTTGCCTTTCAATGGAACAAACTAAAATTGTAATTAACTGTCCCAGAACTTAGAAAGTTCTAGAAAGTCTGATTCATTTCGCAAATGACCAAAATTAAATAGTTAATCAGGGTGTTAACCAGTTAAAAGTGAATCACTGCTCAAAAGTGACTAGAAGCTGGGTGTTATGAAATAAAAAAAAGTTATGCTGGTTGTAATGAAATGAATCACTGTTTTAGTTTTTTATAGAAATTATTTTATTAGGTGTGTATTGTAAATGTATGTGTTCATGTCTTATGCCCTAATTGGGATAATGGTCAATACATCAAATCACTTGTATTATTTCTGTTGTTTACCTGCTACATTATGAGAAGCTTGTAGTTCCAAAATAACTTCCCCAACACTGATTTTTTTATGATTATTATTTCACATATTTCATGTCTTTGGTTGACTTCTAGAGATTCATGTCTCATCACTCTCTGATCTTTTTGTAACTCTTCTGTCTGCTAAATCTGTTTGTGATTCTCTGTCTGTGTGGACAGTAGCACTCTGGAGAGTCCCAGCAGACTGGATGAAGAACATCGTCTCATCGCCAGATACGCCGCTCGCCTGGCGGCGGAGGCCAGCAACTCCGCTGTGAGAATCATTTCTACATCTACCTCCATCATCTCCAAACTGTACTTGAAGCAAAACCTTGTGAAGTTGCCAGAGGACACATTTGAAACAACACAGAAATAAAACAACAATTGAATACATGCACTGTGGCACATCTGGCTTTATGTCCTGTAATGAGGCGGCATGTTGTTTGATGTGATAGGTTTACCGGCACCTTTGAATTAGTTCTGCACATGATCAGTGATGTTCTCCTCTAATTATTCTGTCTTTCAGCAATGCCCTCCTACAGACCTGAGCTTCAACTTTGATGCTAATAAGCAACAGAGGCAGCTCATCGCAGAGCTCGAGAACAAAAACAGGTGCGTTTTTTGGACAATTGGGTGTTCATTTAAGATCTCGGAAAAGGTTTTGTGCATGCTTTTTTTTTTTCAAATTAACTATTACAGACACTTTAACTGTTACTTTTGCACCCTGTCTGTTTGTATCTTAAGTGACGTTAAAATACTACTGCTATGTTTTTATACACATTAAAAGTGTATATTAAAATGTTAATATTTTAATCCTTTAAGAATTTTATTAGAAACAATTATTTATAAAGAAATTACTAGGAACAATGCTGTGCTATTGAACTTTAAATGATTTGTTTTGGTCCTGTGTTTGGTGTAATGTGGATATAGAGAGATACTGCAGGAAATCCAGCGTCTGCGTCTAGAACATGAGCAGGCGTCACAGCCCACCCCAGAGAAAGCCCAGCAGAACCCCACTCTACTGGCAGAGCTACGGCTGCTGAGGTGCATAATCACACACACACACGCGCACACACACACACACGCACACACACCTTAATTTCAGTTCAACAGTTACTAGAGCATTTCAGAACATCAACAGGTTTTAAATGGATCATCTGGGGCTTTACTCCCTGCAGTCAGTGTTTTAAATCACTTAAATGAAGTACTTTTTTTGGGCACCAGAGGGCATTAAGAGTTTTTTTTAATGCTGTTGGTCTGGTGAGGTAATTGAATGGGTACATTTTTATTATGCACTGATAACACTGTTTCTGCCCTCTCTGATTGGGTTCAAATAAGAACTAGCCATATTGTGTGCATATCTTAACAGCGTGTTTTAATTTCCATTAAAGATTTTTGTCAAAGGGACCCATAGTCTACATTTTAATAGCATTTTAATTTTAGGCTAGGTTTCTTTCATTAAAAAACAGGCATCACTCTTCAGATTTTTACTTCAAGTTTTTAAAGGTTAGTTTACAATCTTAAAGATTTTATATGTGAATAACGGTTGTTATGATTGGCTAATTTCTGTGCACTAGCATAGCTGACATTGCTTTTGAACGTGGGCCAAGTTGATAAATACTGGATAGGTGTTGATATATAAGCATTGACTGTCAAATGCTGTGGTGTTAATACCCAGAGTCTTAATAATCAATTTTCCAGCTTAGTTTTCTTTTGGGTGGACTTAAAACCTTTGAGTTTTGAACATTAGAGTACGTCTACATAATACAAGGAACTCTTTTATTTCAAATGAGCAAAGAAAATTTTGTTTTCCATCATACGTCCCATTTAAGTTGAATGTTTGGCAGTTGTTGGTCTGTATGACTCATATGGTGATTCATTTCTGAATCTGCCTATGAATGTGTGTATTTTTGCTCAGGCACAGGAAGGACGAGCTGGAGAGGCGCATGTCAGCTCTGCAGGAGAGCAGAAGAGAACTGATGGTACAGCTTGAAGGTCTCATGAGGCTTCTTAAGGTATGAAACTGCTGCTCATCATTCGCTAGTATGTGCATCACTGGCAGTTAATTTATTAACTCTCGCATATATGATTCACTTTTTGCTCTGCAACCACTTTTCTCTCTCATTTTGTCTCTCCTGTTTGCTACATGCAAATCATCTCGTCTTCTGGATGACAGGATGAAGAACAGAAACAGGCGGTTAGTGTTCTGTTAATAAAGCTTGAGAACTTCATAAAAACACGTTGGGTCACGTTGAGCTGTGAAAGTTTTGTATGATATTTTGTATTGTAAATCACATACATTTTCAAGGTTGACAAGTAAGGAGGTAATGGGTTTCTTATAGTGTCAAAAAAGAATGGAACATTGATCTAATTTTCCAGTGACTTGTAATGCTGGTAATATTAAGACAATGCTTTAAAGGGACAGTTTACCAAAAAAATAAAAAAACTGTCACACAAAAGAAGATCTCAAGCTCCAAAATGGACAAAGAATCATTATAAAAGTGTTTTCTGAAGTCATGTGATTACTTTTGTGAGAAATTTAACTCATTATTTACTGGAAATCTTCTGAGTAGCTCTTTGTTGTTGGTGTCATTAGTGTGAAACCTGGAATAATATGACATCAGATATGACATCAGACAAGTAACACACAAGCCTGTTGTATGACTTTATAAGACTAATACAGTACATTGTAAAGTACTATGGACTACTTTTATCTCATTTTCTGTGTGTCAAAATGTGTTTGGAGTGACATGACGGTGGGTCAATGATGACCAAATTTTCATTTTTAGGTGATCTACTGTAACACTTTATCATGGATGATTCATTACTGTAAAATTGCATAATGAGAACAGAGTATAGCTATCTGCTAAGCTTATCACAGACACTTCTGTGGGCATCTCTGTTATGTCTGCTCCTCATAACGAGGACATGAAGCTCTCATTTCCAGTCAAGCCCCGCTGCTTTGTTCCTGTGACCCAGGCAGGGATTGCGAGCCACACGTCTCCCTGCCAAATATCAGAGACCTGCTCTCCTTTCATCAGAGCTAAGCACCTCACGTCTAATGTGACTGCAGTCTGGCCAGCCATCTGCTGCCTGGCAGTGGGCCACAGGCCCTGGGCCCTGAACCAATCTGCAGGACAGTGCGCCCCTTATCTTATGTTCTTTTGCTCCTCTAATGGCGCTCTCAGGCTTTTGAGTGTGCACAGGCCAAATAAGATGCATGGAGAATTCATGACATAGAGACAAATCAAAGATATAGATCAAATATGGCAGTTCTATATGATAGGTGTGTCTGCACTGGGGCCAGTTGCATAAACATAGCTGCTCAGTTAGGACTGTGTCTGAAGAACTAGTCTAACCAACTAGGCATTAGTTAAGGCTAACCAGTCTTACTTTTTTGGGATTCAAATTATGCAAATGTACCTTTTTATCTAATTGACTGGAAAAAGTTATGACCAGTCTTGAAGAAAAGTAATGAGATGACTAACTTGTAAGACTAGTTTAAGCAGTTTATGCAACCAGCCACTGAAGGGCTTTGTTGGGGAGCAGGGGACCAATTGATGTTCAGGTTGTTGAGTTAGTGTAATTTAGGCTTTATCTTCCCTGCTAGTGGATTAACAAGCTTCCCTCCCCCTCTTCTGCAGACTCAGACTGGGGGTTCTCCCCACTCATCTCCCAGCCACAGTGCCAGTTGCACCATGCCTATGCCCATCCGCTCCACCTCGGCCGGCTCAACCCCCACACACACGCCGCAGGACTGCCTGGCAGGGGTCGGAGATGACGTGCTGGATGCCTTTTCTCAGGGTGAGGAGACTGAGGCACATACAGCACACACATCATCATCACGTCTGCATTCAAATAGAAGCATTAGAAAACACATTCAAGTCTGAATGCAGCTGTAGGTTGATTTGAATACAAATGTTAATAAATGTAAACATAAAGCTAAATAATAGTTTACTCACAAATGCAAACTGAAAAGAAAAATCGAGAACTGTGTCAATATTACAATTTATACATTTTTTTTTCTGAGGTAAATTTTAAAAATTGTATACAAAAGGTAAATTTTATATAACATGCGGACCAATTATTTCAATGACGGTAATGAAGACTGGGGCTGTCAAGCTTCAAAATGACGGA
>JAZGTK010019826.1:0-11230 GCA_036877625.1 Ambastaia sidthimunki
GTGTAAACGTGTGCATCAGTACACATGAAACCTCACACAAACACACACACACACACACAGTCCCGTGAGACTATGACAGTGGCAGGAGAGAGGACAGGTTGTCAGCCTGCTGTCAGTGTGTATAGATCAGTGGAGAAGACAGACACACACCTAAAGCAAACCGCTCTTCCAAACCCCACCCAGGATCAGCCAATAACACGGAATCTGGGTTAATCACGGCAGCCTGCAGGATGCGCAGGGACCCGTCGTGACCCGCTCGGCTCGATCAAATCAATTCCTTTTTCCTGAGACTTCAACAAATCTTCTTTGAAGTTTGGGAGAAGGGGGCGGCTAGTGATCCATCAGAATGGGCACAGCACGGTTGAACAGGCTTTGTTTATTTTAGAAGGGTGCAGATCCCCAATTGGTCATTGGTTGATCGGTTACGCATTAACGAGAGCCTGAGTGTGCGAGTGCCAGCCTTAATATGTGACTTTTCATGTAGAACATTTGAACAGTTTAGCAGTTTCTTAACTTTTGTGGTTTCTGTCAAATACTAACATTCGATTGGCAACAAGGTATTAATGTATTTATCTTTTAGAATAAAACCATACGATGAAATCATAATTAAAAAACGACTGTTTACTCACTGTCATGTCTTCTTGAACTTCATATGACTTTCCTTCAGTGGATTTCAAAAGGAGACATTTATAACAAAATATTTGTTAATAAAAACCTATATAGCTAATAAGTCATATAGACTAATTTGATCATGTTTTATGGTGCTTTATTGCAGACTTACAGCCTGTTTTCCCCATTCTCTTCCATTGCAAAGAAGCATTTTGGTTAGGCTTCATGCAGACAAAGGTTTCATTTCTTGTGTGTACTACCCCTTTAAAGTCAGTGCCATCTACACATCTATGAGTCAACAAAGACAAATACGTCAAGATAATCTTTAACCAAAATGTAATCACCTGCTCTGCCTCTGAAACTACTTTACGTTTCACATGACATCACCAATCTCCTCATTTCTTATAACTTAATCAATTACCAACCTAAAATAATCAATTACCAACCTCAATTAATCCCACCCTAAAAATTGGTGTTGATTATCCAATTTAATTTAGAAATATGCCAGTTTACACTAGTAAAAGAGTTGTGAATGCTGTGTCAAGCTGACTTTCACAGGAGCCAAATTCTGGCAGTGCTAGTGGAGGCAAGATTGGTACATTAGCAGGATGATCAGATTAATTCTCCTCTACATAGTCTTTTAGCTGGAGTTTGGAAGACAAAAGCTCCCGTGGCATGAGTGACAGCCCCTGTGTTTCATTCTTAAGAGTGGCCATTAAGACTTAATGTGCTTCAGCAAACACACACTCTTGAGTCTGCCCTAAGGGTGTTAAGAGCAGGAGCCATTTAGAGTTGTCCTCCCTCTCCTATTCAGAGGAACACTGAACTTAAACAGACAAAAGAGATAATTACCAAGGTAAGAAAGTGAGAGAGCGCGAGCGAGCAAAGGGAAGTGAGGAGGAGGAGACCACTTACAAAAAAGTCTAGAAAACACAACAGACACATAGACCAACACACATCAGAAACTTTAAGAAAGTGTCAAAAATGGGTTGGAATAGGGCTGTTATGACCATACTGCCCACCACCAATTTTCAAAAGAGAAGTCAAGCATTAATGGTTTGGAAAAGGCTGGTTTGTGTACATTTGGTCATAGACAAGCTTTAATATTTAGTAGAACCCACAAGTTTGATTATCTCACTGTTTTTATAAATCTTAGTGGTATAAGGTGTTTTAGGAGAGGGTCACACAAATACATGTTGAGGGCATCCTATTGAGGGCATGGATGCATCCTAGTATATAAATGATAACTGTCCAAAATGTCTCAACGCTGCTTCAACATACACCCATTCAAAATTTTACATATACTTAGAGGCATTATGGTCACATTACAATACTCACTAACTGTAAAAGCACACACTTCTACGCTAATGCATGAGGTAAACTAAACACATGATCAATTGATAGGGCTTCATTGAATACAGATAGGGCTTCAGACAACCCACCGGGGCAATCCACAAAGACACAACAGTTTGCAAAGACCTAAAGAAACTTGGAGTACCTAAAAATACTATTTACAGCAGATGTTGCTTTAGCAGAAACACATGTGAGTCCCAATGGGATTTTAGCCTAAAGCCTATAGGACTCTACAGAAACATTCTGGTTTTAAAGACCTATAGGATTGTCTTTATGCACATATAGAACAGCATGTACCACTCAGAAGCAGAAGCACATATGGACTCTTAAGAAGAAAAGAGTCTCTGTAGGACTATATTGAAAATCTGTGGTTTACACAGGCTACAAAAATCAAGGACAATTTTCAAGCACCCAATGGTAGAACCTACAATACAGCATGTATCATTCAGTCTGGAGTATATACACATTCCAAAAGGAATTCTATAATCTAAGAATATAAGAGGCCTTATATGACTCTATGGAGATTCCATAAGAAAGAGCAGCAGACCACAGTGTAACTTACGGGAGAGAGAGTGTCCTCCCTTTGGTAAGTAGTCGAACAGAAGCGGGTTCTCCTCTCCAAGCATCTCCGCCCCCAGAGATAACAAGCTGTTTTTGCTCATGAGAGCAGCACGCAGATTAGCGACCGAGCCCCCTCTCTCCTGGGCCACGACCTCATCCCGCTCCCCAGACAGAAACCCGCCGTCCCCCGCTGCGGCCTCCTCCTGCTTCACCAGGAGGTCCATGCGCTCGCTGCGGGCGTCAGAAATGTTGGGCTCTGACACTTCTGCACCTGAGAGAAGAGTGAGGAGAGTTAATGAATTAACCACAAACACACATTAAACAGTTGGCATTTGCTGTTTCAGGAACAGGTTCAAACTCAGATCGCCAGTGTGTGCATGTGCGTTTTAACACTTGGATTTTGTCAAAAATAATAACATCCTGGATTTTGTCAAATTGAAGGATAAGTTATGGACCATTAAAGCTAAACTTAAAGAATAATTCACCCCAAAATTACAATTTTGTCATTTGGTTGTTCCAAATCCATATCACTTTCCTTCTTTTGTTTAATATAAAAGAGATGTTACGCTTAACAACCTCAGTCACCCTTCACTTTCATTGCATGGACAAACAGACAAGCATTAACATTCTTTTGCAAATTTTCTCCTCGCATTCCACTCAGAACAATCTAAGTCATACAGGATTTCAGTGACACAAGGTTGAGTTAACAATGACTGAATCAAAAATTTCATTTTGGGGTAAAATAACTATTTAAGCAAAACAGCAATCGATCAATAAACCATCAAGAATTTGAAACCTGGGCTCCAGACTTTTTAAACAAGGTGGAACTGAAACAATAAAAAAGCAAAAACAAAATGTCAATTAAGTGTTTACTTTCCTATTCATCACTCCTGTCACTTTAAGACAGAGGCAATAAAAAGTAGGCTGCCAAAACGCACACACAAGTGCAGACGTGCAAACTTTTCTTGTCAAAAACAAGGACAACTGCTTGGATGTAAGAAGTCCAAACTGTAAGAACAATGATAAAAAAGTGGCAAGATGCAAAACATAAACAACAACAACAAAAATCGTTTACAGGGAGACAGAAAGAGCAGCTTGTTTAGACTAAAGTGACAGCTTAAAGGAGAAGGACTTTTCAAAACAGCTGTCAGTGAAGCCGACGCTTTAAGCTCAGATCAGTACAAGCTTCAAAGTACGTGAATGACAACATAGCCAACAAACCGCTTTAGTCACGGCACCGCAAGACCCGCCCACAACCTGCGGAGCTTCACACCACTTAATTACTTCTTACATTAAGACATCGCGCTTCCAGAAAATATGCATTTACAGTCTCCTGGGTGCAAACAGATGAGATCCAAGCGTGTTTTGTGTTGTACACAATAATCTCTCAAGCCTCTGAGTTCAGACAGAGAAATGGAGAAGGTATGAAACATAATGAGAGTTGCAAACCATCTCCCTCAGCACAAACACACACACACACACACACACACACTGTGTGTGGCTCTTTCCACTCATCTTAGGGCTTGACAAGCACAGCACCTTTACCAACTAATTTCCTGAGTAAGGTAATAGGCATATATTACCACAACTTCATTTGTGGGTGAGCCATGACCTCATAAAGATTCTTTTAATCTCTGCTGGTGTCCACTAACACAAGTTTATTTAAGAAAAGACAAATCTTCATCAGTCAAACTTGTCACCTGCAACATTTGCATTAGCACCAGAAATTAAACAGATTAGACATAAACGCTATTTACCTGACTTGTATTGTGAAGCCTAAAACATTAAAATAAATATAACAAGAATAAACATAACACCTGGTCCACTTTTGCAACTTATTCTAGCAACCCAAATTGACAGGAAGTGGCTGTCAGAGCAACATATAAAGCACACAACCACACTTTCTTTGGTATTTTGTATTTAGGGATAGGTTTATCTGAAACAGATCACAAAACAATAAAAATAGACCTGATGTGGTAAAGGCTATTCAAATAATTGCAAAGCAGAGTTGAGCAGGTCTGCAACGAACAAAAACAGAACAAAAGCAGGTCTGCAACRAACAGTACAGAATATCTAGCTGAGTGCAATGGCACATAGATTCAGCTTTATACCAATAACCTGACAAACTTCAGCAACTTTACTGATTAGCTAGTTTCTATTTAAAAAGCGGTCACTGTATCAAACCCATAACTTGCAAACACAACTTTGTTTCCCGGTGAGCTGGTTAACTCTCGAAAGTTGCACAGAAGCCAGATAATCGGATTGCAATTTGTATCTTACCACCTCAAAATTACTACTCTGCAGTGGTAAAAACGAAACATACAATAACTAGATGAGAAATAGAAAATGTCTCATTTTCTACAGTTTATGCAGATTTTTACTTAAAAAGTGAAAAGCATTTTGCCCTCACTTTCAAAATTAGGACTGACCCATTAGGCAATAACCCATTTCAATATTTAACCTACAGTATGTCATCACATGGAGTTTGGAAAGAAAAGAATATCTAGACATCCTAGATATAAATTTCTAAAAGTTAATTTTCCACTGATATTTTTTAGGACACAAGACAAATCGTATGTGTGTGGTTCAAATCACACACATCACTTACATCCATGAAAGTCAGACTGACTTCCTTACAATTTGATTATAAACATTGTGTCGCATTTTCCTATAAATTCACAGACCACTTTTTCCTAGCATTTGGTGCTTGGCAGGGGTACATTTGTATCCTTTCCTTATATTCGTGTGTGATATTGAAGCTGCACCAGAGATGGTTATGTGACACAATAAAAGAGACACAAACATAATGGATTGTTTTCATTTTAAATGTTAAATAACGCTGGATGTTTTGGATGGAAGAAAAAAATCAAGCATTTTTACAGGAGCATATTAAAAATTCAAGCAGCTTATAACCTTGAAGCATAACAGTTAGTCTTGCTGTTTCCAAACTCTGTACAACGCTGTTTCTAACTGTTTGACGTGCTAAAAGATGTAATTGTGTAACAAAAAAGAGAGAAATGTGAAGGCAAGAGAGAGGGGGGGGAAGGAGAAATATTCACCATTGAAAATGAACAAAATTGTTTATAATTTGATAAGTATGTAATTTATGAAACGTTTCTCATTCACAGAGTCTGCATAGCAGGAACTGTTGTGTCATTGCTAAAAGTGTGTTCATGAAAATCTGTGTTTTGTGTGTGAAAGGGTTTAGCTCAGCTGCCACTGGGGAACATTTCACTAAAACCAGCAGATTAAACACAATTCTGATGTGTGTGTGTGTGTGTGTAAATCAAAGTGTGTAATGGCTGCAGTCATCATACAATTGACCTTCTCTGAACCAGAGCTTTAGAAACAATTATATGATCACCCAAACATAACACATTTCTGTGTGTGTGTGTATCAGAGTGTGTAAATGTGACTATTTTTTAAAAAATAACATACTGTAATTCAGATGCTCAGATGGTTTTGTTAAGCCCTGGTGGTCACATATAAGATGCAGGTTTGAGTAAACCATTTTTTAAATGACAGCCTGCAAGTGTACTGACTGGCTAGCATGTGCAGGCTGTGGTTAATTTTTGCTGTTCACAAATCCTTGGGGTTGTCACAAAGACAATGTTTGGTTGCTCACGGCAACTATTAAATGACATCTGTCAGATTGTAGGAGCATTTTATGTGTGATATTCCCAAAGAAATGTATTACAGCAGCTTTGTCTTTGTCTGATAGCTCTAGAAGAACCAATAATGGTCATTCAGTTCAGAAAAAGGGCAGCCCAATTCGACATGTCCGTGTTTTAAATATCACAGACTGTGGCCAGCAGCCAGCAGTATGTTATCTGCAGATGGGATGGTAAAATTGTTGACCAGTGAGCAGAAAGAGGAAAAAACAACAAGAGAGAGAAAGAAATGAGCATAGAGTGGACAGGTCACACACACTTACTGACAAACACAAACACACACAGGCAAAGTAATTAAGTTGGGGAGTGGGGAGATGGGATGCAGGAATTCATTAGATAAGTTCACCCTTCATCTGTGGGCAGGGGCCACAGGAGTCAATCAATAAAATGGATCTGCTGCTCTCAAATGCCCCAAACCCGACACCCACAAATGAAGTGGAGAGACGTGCCCCCCCGACCTCGATCTCTCCCCATACACACCTGCCTCGACCCCTCACCCTTCACAAACACATTACAGCCAACACAGTACCAATGGATGGCCATTTATTAAACCGCACATATTTCATTGTGTCCGCGCAAAAGATATGTCTGTCCTAACATCTCGCTGTTCATTACGTCCCACTCAACATGCCGCGGGAAGATACTGGAGGGATCATTTACTTAGAAGTGATATGAGCACACTGTCATACACAACTAACTACACACAACACACACTTTGTAATAAAACATGAAAATGCCCATGGGGCACAGAGGTTAACAAAGGCCTACAGAATCCAACTGAAGAGTCTAGAGGCACTTTATGATAGCATGTACAATATAGCATATATTGGTTTAGCAAGGTGTGTATGAGTTACAATAAGAATCTATAAGAATCCTATAAGACTCTTATAGGAATCCTATAAGAATTTTTAGGTCAACAGAGACTTATGGAAACCTATAGGAGTGTCTCTACAGCATTCAATAATGGCTTGTACAGTAAAGCATATTATATTACTACAGTATACGAGAACCTAAGGGTCCCTGTATGACAACACACCACCAACATTAATATTTTAAACACGGTACATTCTATTTAATCTGCAGTGATTGAGACGTACAGTGATTTTCTAATGCCATTCGCAGCATTTACATACAGGAGGGATTGTTACACCATTGTTTCTGATAGCAGCTTAAGCGATCGAGAAATGTTTTTGAAAGCTTTGTTCATGTGCGTAATCTCAAAGCTTTAATGGCCATTGATTGTAATGTTGTGTCACACTGACTGAGATTACAGTGGGAATAATAGCTCGTATTGTCCCTGTTCGCCTCATAGAAGAACGACTGAATCAGTTTGATTCTTTCTTGCAAAGATCTCAGTTTAATGTGGTTGCCATGGCAGCCAGGCACTCTTGGCTTCAACATTTATGCTAAATAAAACACCCTTTTAAGAGTAGACACAAATAGGCGGACCCGTGGTGTTGGCTTTGTGTCTGTGTGTGTGTGATTGTGTGTGTGTCTGTGCGTGGGTGTTCTCTAGTTCGAATGTATCTGTGTATCGTGCTCTAGAATGTAAACTCGTACCGTGAGAGTATGTGTATTCAGGAAAGTAAATAAGTGTGTGTGCGCTAATCAAGCATAGAGGCTAATGTAAGACCTTGTGGTGTGGTGCTGAATGTGTGCTTGGTCTCTCAAAGAGCTTTTTGTTACAGTTGAGAGTGTGTGATGTGCGAGTGTTAATGGTTATTGGAGGGGTTGGGGTTGGGCGCATGTCTATTAAATCACAATAAACAAGAAAAAACGCACTGAAAGGCAGAGAGATGGGGTCAGCTGACGGGGTTTGACCTCATGACCCTCTGTTCCAGCTGCAGTGATGATTACGGCCCTCCCCGACTGAAACTCAACACTGCCTTTTGTTTCAGGCGGCTCGAGGTGTCCCTGGATGCTCTCCATCTCGCACAGAGATCAGGTTTGCACGCACACAGAGCGGAGTTTGTTTCTGTATGGTGATAAGACACAGAACTGTTTAACCTGTCATGTTTAACTCTTATCTGCTAAATCGTTACTTTAGAACTAGCAACACACACTTATTAGCCACGATAAACACCCCCTCAGGACACATACGCAAACATACACACACCACTCATGCGCCCAGAGGGCTTATGGGTAGGGAGGGGGGCAAGGTCAAGCCTGTCTCTTCAGCATGGCCGAAGTTTAAAAGAGTAAAAAGTAATTTCCAAGGAATGGAGGGAGTGAGACACTAAAAAAGCCAAAGAATTTGGAGGCAATTTAGAAGCAGTGTGGGAGAGGGGGGTGAGAAGAGAAAAAAGAGGAGGCATGATGAAAAGTAAAAGAGAGGTTGTTATTTCTCTCTCTCTGTTGTTTTTTAGGGACTTGTAGGGCCACAACCTTCAAGGAGAGAGAGAGAGAAGAATAAATCAAACAAACCCTGAAGGCTAGAAAGGAGGGAGAAAGAGGAGAAGTGTGGGTAATGATGGAGGGGGGAGTTGAGTGGGCGATGGAGAGTACAAGAGGGTGAGTGCGGGCAGGGGTGGAGGTGGTTGGGGGTGTGTGGAGGATTGCAAGGCTCAAGGTAATCTGGGGAGTTAATGCAGCTTAGCAAAGCAGGCTTGGAACCAGAGAGAGAAAAAGAGAGAGAGCATAAAGTGGCAGTCAGTGCAAGCAGTAGAAAGAGAGAGGGCGTAAGAGACAGAGGAAGACAGACGGAGAGAGAAAGGGAGGGCCGGAGCGAGTGGGAGAAAGGAGATCTTGGGGAAAATGGAATGCTGGGTGGAGAGGGGAAGCAAACACGCAGGGCTTTGTGTTAAAAGCACAACTCTGGGGAGGGTGCGACCGGCGCTAAATCAAGAGCCCAGGCCAGAAATCAGGGTTAAAAGAGCAGGCAACTGGACCGGCCCTTTTTAAACTGCCCTTTCAGACAGCCAAACACACACAAACATACAAATAAAGATTTGCACACAACTGACAAATGCAGATACGTGTTTTATCTGTGAGGGATTTCTCCTGCAACTTTCATGTAATGTTTAGTATATAACATACGTGATCATAAAATGATGATGTTGATGAAATGATGTTTCAGAGGCGTGGCTGGGACATAGAAAATGGGGCTCCATTACATAGATTCAGTGCATGTAGATATATGAAACACACAGGGGCCTACAGTGTATGTGTTTATGATGATTGGTACTGAGGGATGGGGACAGTGTGTGTCTCCCATTCTCATTCTCACATCTTCTACTTGTAGTTCTCTGTCACCTCTAATCTGTCCTATCAATAAAAGTGGCACAGAGCCCATAAATAAAACAGCGATGATAATGAGGTCATGAAAGTAATGAGGTCAAGCAAGGTGAAAGGTGTAACTGTGTGTATGCATCCCGCCCCACGTTTACTGCTTTTTTGACTCATTATGAAGTGTATCGCCTGTATGACTGTATCCTTGGTAACTTCTGTATTGGATGATATTAAATACAGCAGGCAAAGAAGAGAGAGAAAATATATAGAGGCAGAGTGAGAAATTAAGACACAAAGTGGCTGGTACAGATTTTAAGGTCCGCCTTCGGAAGCATAGACAGACTCCAGGTACGAAGCCAAATGGAAGGCCTGAGGAGAAAAGCGGAGGCAGACGCCAGGTCTTCAGACAAATAAGACGACCAGACAAAGTGCTTAATGTCAGATTATCTGACACATGATACAACTCCAAACAAACCCTCGTCATCAGCTGTGTTGGCTGGATCAAAATTCCCTCAACGTTTTAATAAGATCATGTGTAACGATTTTATTGCGTGATGTAGTCAAGCAGACCGAAATCGTTTTATGCACATGCCCCAACATCCGCAGGTAATTCCGTCTCTGTCAAAACACATCACAGAACTTCACGCAAGCATGTGCGTCGTGCGGTCCGTATCTCTGTGCGGTCAATGGAGCTCCATGGCAACAGGATCTCATGGAGAGGATTCTACATTTTAACACGGTTCTGAAGTGGACGGAAGAGCCGGAGTTCATTAGAATGATGAGAGATAGCGGGAATGAGTGTGATCTGCAGAAATCTTAATTTAACTCTGTACAAGGTTACTGTGACTGACACGTCGATATAAAATGGAACAATAAGGAGGTTTTCAGGAGGGGAAAGAGTCGGAGAAAGAGAATGTGAAAGAGAGGGGTTGAAAAGAAAGAGGCTTTTTATTGCCTCTCGTCTGAGGAAAGCTGGGTCATTGAAATTAATTGCATATGATCAAGCCATCAGACTCAGGATGGATTACGGACGTGCCCTGTACTGCAGAACAAAGTGGACAGAGTTAGATCCTAAGGCTTTGTTCACACTGCACACAATCCAAATTGTTGTTCAAATTAGATTTTCTGGACTGACCTGCCGCACTGTGATATTGTCTGAGATAAAATCCGATCCATTTGTTCAGACAGCTTAGTCAAAATCTAGAGTATCGAAATTGGTTGCTATAGTAATGATGTAAGCATTAGCACAAAGCCAAGACAGTACTAAAAGTAGCTGTCAGTGTGGGAAGAAATGACAGAAAACTAGAAAATTTGCCTCTGGTCGTGTCCGTCATGTCATGCCGCTACAATGCTAAACTCACAAGATGTGACAGACGCATTTCACGCTTTCATGTATATACCGCGTCCAACTCCGCTGACTCATTCAATAGTGAACGTCATATAACATAAGTGTATTCAGACAGTTTTAGATATTACTTTTATGTATTACATCCTGACTGACAAAAAAACCCAAATCAAATTCTAATTGGATTTCAAACCACATATTAATTGAGTTTGTAAACGCTGGATTTTATGTTGTTTTTTGCTCAATAAACTAAGAAAACAAACTTTTTGAATAAATGTATAAAAAAGTCTGATTTTTGCAGCCTATCTAAACTAAGACTAAGGGTCTCGTTTAATCAAGTTGATGTGTCACTTCCTCTACCCCTTGTGGTGGGGCCCACAGAATTTGACCCTGTTGACCTGTGGGTAATACGCCATGCAGTTATACAAAATCATTCAGTGAAGACTCAGAGTAATGACAGAGC
>JAZGTK010019827.1:0-11229 GCA_036877625.1 Ambastaia sidthimunki
AGCTGTATACAAGTATCCAAACAATAACATAAGTTAACTTAAAGTTAAAGCTGCAATTCACATAACATATTAGTGTTCAACACAATCTCCTTATCTTACCCTGATTCACAGCAGTAAGATCATAACAATGATTTTTAATTCGAGCTGTCGGGTCTGATCTCCCAGGAAATGTCAAGTTTGGCTTCATTTGACTTCAACATATTTAATGAAAACTATATAAAGTAACCTGCAATTTTATCCAAACTGAGATGGCGAGACAGAGGCAAAAGTTACTGTTTGCAGCTTTAATGTCATCATAAGACATTAAAAACATTGGCTTGAAACATCCTCCCCCACTGATGGCCAGTTCCTGTCAAGAGCTTGCAAAAAACATCTATTGCAGAACAGGAAGACAACAAACTCCAGATGAAATCCTTCCGGAAGTCTTTGTAGCCTGTGTATGGCTGTCAGGGAGGCGAGTGGTTTATGTGCTGTTTGTTTCTGTGTGAGAGAGAAGCTTATGTTGTGAGTGCCAACAGCAAAGAGCCTCTTCAGCTGCCAGTGTAAAGAGAGCCTTTGATAACACGGTACACTCAGCGCTGGCTACGCTAACTGTACAGTACACATGCCATCAGTGAAGACCCACAATCCTGTCATACTGTAGATATGTTGCGGCATCATTTCCATAGAGACATTAGTTATGTGGTCTAGTGCTGTTCAATGGACCTGTGTTCATGGCCGTCTCTCTAATGCCTGTTTTATCTGTGTGCCCGGCATCTCGCCACAGTTTGGGCTCACAGTCCTTGTCAACGTTGGTTATAATCATGGAGAAGTGAAGTCTGACCTCTGTAGAGTTGTGTGTTTGAGATTTATTCAGACAGGAGTAGTTTTCCCTGATGAGTTTATGTAATTTTGTGTGTTGGAGATTTTAATCCCTTCTGATGTTTTTTATACAACCTTAGTAAAAAAATATTAGGGGAAAAAACTACCTACTGTTTTCGGCTAACTTTGGGCTCCTCTGAGAAATTTAATCCCATCCACATAGGAATGTCTGGGATGGGGGTATTTTTTCTTCTCCTAATTTATTTTGACCTTCTCAGAATACTGTAACTAAAGTTAAATTTAGTTTACACTGGTTGGTGAACCTTCATTCATTCATAGATTCAGACATAGTTGATAAAATAGCAGGTTTTGTGGGAATCATCCTATTCTAATCATCCTGTGGGAATCAACCTATCCTATCATCCTATTTGATTTAAGAAAATTAAATCACATACTGTCCTGCGGCTGCATAATCAGGTATGATCATCAGTTCAATTTACATCTCATCTAATCATATATATATAATTATAGCACATGTAAGTCTTGTGTATTTCAAAAGGTTTCACCATGCACACATTACCATCCCTAAAACCACATCCAGACAGACAGAGATCTCAGTGCTGTCTGATTCAAAGAAATCACACACATCTTCTGTTAATAATTGCAGCACAAGCATCATTTAGAAAACTAATCTGATTCTAATAGTGCGCAAGACACGAACAATCTCTGCTAATGTCACTCTGCGGTTTTGCTGTTCTGATTCTCCATATGTGCAAATCTATCTCGCATCTCTCTGGGTGCCGTCGCATCTTGCCACGCTGATGCAGCACAGATGATAGAAAGACGTGTTTAATGTTTGTTCTCCTTTTCTCGCTCAAAATGTATACAAGCAGCATCAATTAATGGTAACCAAACCGCTCTCTTTCACACGGTTGGCACAGCGTTTACTCATTCTCCTATACAAGCTGACAGTCGCTTTGTGTACGTTCTGGGAACGAGAAAACGTAGCTCTCAGCATAAATGTGGGAACCAATTTTACCCCAGCTGCAGTTTAGTGTTCAAAGCAAACCGGCTGTGTATGAAAAGCTCATTCCCAATAGATGTAATTGGAGAACTTACGAATCCTAAACTCCTTAAGGAGTTGCGATTTTCTCCACCAAAACTCAGACTAGGTTACGGCAGTTCAAACAGGTAAAGGGACGTAAAATAAACGGTTTGTGGCAGTATTGATTTGGCTATACACAGTTGCTCTTTAACCTACTTCTGTGACTCAATGTGGCAGCTGAGAGAAGCAGAAAATGAAAGGTTTTGTTTGCATGGATTATATTGTCAGGCCTTATAAAGAAAGATAAGCTCCGAGCTCCAGTAACGTGAGACCAGGACCTGGAATGTGCTTTTGATGAAGATAAATGGTCGAAGGGCTCGTTTAACCATCAGCATATAAAATAAGGTTAAATTTCACACAGTGCGATGCAGAGAAACATACATATTCAAATAGAAGCTGATAAATATTCAAAATGGCCTCAAAGTCAGTATGCGATTGGCTCATTATACTGTACAATGCGTTTTGTATTTGTTCTCATCATGCTTGAAAATAAACTTCACTGAAGAAGAAATACAGAATTGCAAACTCAAAAGAAATATTTTATATGGAGAGCTGGTTCTCTGTGTAACATATGATTGTAGAAGCAGACAGTTTGTTTAGATTAATGCACACTGTAGCGCCCCCTGTGGCGCTTCTGAGAATGCATGAATACTTGCGTGGCGCCACAAAATTAATCATATTGATTTTCAATGGCAACTGTAAAAATAGACCTGCCTTCAGCACTCAGACTCTTCCAGACACCTCTGAGTTTAGGTATCAGTGTTCTGGCTGGACAAACAGCGGCCAATCAGACAATCTGAATCAGAAATCTAATAAATATTCATGACATTTTAACAGCAACTGATTCAGTCTGTTATGAGTGTAGAAAAGCAGATAACAGAAGATTCTGTGCCAGAGAACTTCTGTTCAAAGTTGATCACTGGCACAGATAAGTGTTTTGGTTGATGACAACAGTTTATACACAGTTAGGTTCACAGTTTAGCATAAGAATAGCAATTTTTAAGAGATAAAACCCAGCCTTATTTTACCCAAATATGGATCAATGTTAGTGCATTGTTTTGTTTTTATTACACTGCGTTTGGGATAATAGCCCACTTCTGCAGCAATATAACTGTTGAAGATCTGTACAACATTGAATAACACCTTCCACAGCCAAAATGTATTTGTTTGAAAAAGTAAAACCAAAGCAATGCCACTAAACAGCTTGTAAACTAAAATGAACTGTGAATGATGACGTAGTCATTTTGGTTTTGTTTAATATTATCAGTCAAATCAGGTATATGTCATTATGTAAATGCGTAAAAAAAAGACTATGAACTTTAAAACTTTTAAGAGTAAACACGATTCATAAGTTTTAATGAATATATTCTGAAAATTGGCAACACAAGCATATTTGCTTTGGCATTAATTGAACTCACTTTATACTTTGGCAAACTTGGGTCTAATATTGAAATTAATTAAATCTTACTATTGCCATGAATCATTTTAATCATTTTGCAGTAACCTTCATTTGCAAAAACATCTTCAGACAATAACAACTCTTTCTGCAAACACAGAGCTTTTATTAGTTTCACCAAACACAATTTTATTTTAACAATTTGCATTCAGCATTTGTTCATAATTTGTGATGTGTTGAACGCCAACAGAGGGTTATTTTGATGGCAGTAACTGTAAACTAGTCCTCTGTTTTGGCCCGGTGTTTGCTGACTACACTAACTCTTGCACCGTAGACCAGATGGCGACACATGTTTGCAGAATACCGCAATCATGTTGCTTGGTCAGGGTGACCATGGAGACATGAAGACCACCAGCTGGTAATCAACCAGATGCCCAATCAAATCATGGAATAATAGTGAGATGTTGGGAATTTGTGTACAGCTCTGTTGATTAAATCTTGTCTCTTTATAACAAGTAGTTTATTGACACAGTCGAACCACCCTGTTTCTTCACAGTGCATATGGGAACTGGTTAACGATATCCAAACTGTTTGTTTAAACTGGATTTCCTGTGGCCTTTGTCTTGATTAACACGGTCACATAAGGTTTGTATGGCTCATCAGAGTGATCCGTGCTCCAAACTCTGCAAGCCATCTCTCCATCCATTATCTTCCCCAACACCTGTTCATTTTTCCTGCATGTTCATGATAAATCTTTCTGTCTCTTTCACTCGCTGCTGCTCATCCATCCATCTCTCTGTTTCTGCTCCCTCATTCTTTCACACTGGGTCAGGGCTGAAAGGTCTGTGTGTGTTGTTGTTAGCTGGTGCCCTTTGCAGAGCAGCAGGGTTCTGGTCCATCTGCCCGTTTCTGCTCTTTACCCCATCTACTGTCAGAAAGCAATGCACTCCAGATGCAACTGCTGTGACTGCTGAGCCCTATGAGCCAAAATGGCTGCCAAGCCCCCAAGCCCTTGATGGAAGTTGATTCAGAAAATGATCCAGGACCAGATTATGGTATGCAAACTTAGAGATGCACAAAACTGATCTAAGCCCAATGGAGAAGGTGGTTTTGTCTTCATTTGCCCGTGGAAAATGACAACCTTGGCAGATGCATGTGGCTATCGTTATAAATCATTTCTTTGTGGTGGAAGATGAAGGGGGACTCAAAAGTACACAGTTTTTGTCACAGTCTTTTGAAACGCAGGAATGATTTCATCTGAGATGACAGGATAGTCTGGCTTTGGCTTGCCAATGTTGTGCAGCACCTGATGGCTAAATGCCATGTGTATCAAACATTATAAAAGCTGGACCTTAAAAGCAAAGCCATTTAGGAGGGAGAGCTGGGATTTGTGTGTGTGTGTGTGTGTGTGTGTGTTTGTGTGTGTGGTCCTGGTATTCACTACATTATGGGAACCAAATGTCCCCACAAGTATAGTAATACCTGTAAACTTTTTTGGTCCCCATAAGGAAACAGGCTTACAAATCATATAGTCTATTTTGAAAATGTAAAATAGCAGAAAGCTTTCTGTGATAGTAATGTAGGTGGGGTAGAATAGAAACTTTGTACAGTATAAAAACCACGTCTGTGTGTGCGTGTGTGTGTGTGTGCTGGGTAAGGCACATGTGGGATGACACGTATTCTCCATGATTAAAAGATAATTCAAAGATGACTTTCTCCGCTCAAGCAGCTTTTAACTGGGATGCCAGTGAACTCATCTGAGCCAAATGTCCTTCCTTTTTTATTCTCGGCGTTCCAACAACATCCACTGCCAAGAATAGACATAAAACACCCCTCTCATTTACACAGCTATATTTACATCTAGAAGGCAGGTCCACATTATTACAATGCACAGTCTGGTAGTATACAGTCAGCAGCCCTGTTCCGCCTCTTTAAAGTAAAAATGTTTTAAGCCGTGCATAAATCTTCAGTATTGACTTGTAAAGCCAGCAAGCCTTCATTAATCAACATGTCCATGACCTGTTTCCCCTTCTCTTCTGTTTTCATCTACTGAAATCTCTGCCGTCCTTCAGTCAACATTTCTCTGTGTACCAACTAACAGGAAACATTCTCAGAATGTTAGCCAACGTTCTCTAAAAGTTAATGTTCTCACGTTTTTAAAACTCAAAATTGTTACCCGAGGAAGTGGTGACTGAAGATCAGGCCCAGACAGAATCTGCTTTTTTTCACATTTTGAGGGATAATTTTTGGTAAAAATATGCAACAAAAAATGATTTAACAATAATGTAAAATGTGTTAAACAGAGCTGGGAGTATTAATCTCTCATTGATAGCTCAGGGCATAATTGCATAAGCCAAAATGTTTAATAAGCAAACACAAGGGCTGCAGAAATCTGAGTTTATAGTTTTGAGTGTATAGTTTTATGTGTGCCGATTCTGTGCGGGCCTGCTGAGGAGGTGGGCATACTGTGAATTTATCAAAACCCTCATTATAATGTCTATAATTTGGAGACAACTATATTTACCTTTATTCATTTAACAGATGCTTTTATCCAAATTGACTTACAGTCCATTTAAGTTAACCTACACATTTTATCAGTACGTGTGTTCTCTGGGAATCGAACCTATGATCTTTGCACTGCAAACACAATGCGCTACCAATGTACTTACAGGAACCACTTTGTTAGCGTGTCTCACATCTGTCTGGCATCAGATTTAGCACTGATGCAGTCAATACGTTTTTACAAAGTTTGTCAGCATAAATTGTGTATAAGTGCATTAATATGCATATATAGCTGGAAAGTGTCGGCCTCTCCAGTCTTTCATTCCCTTCCATCATCTTTCACATCACACACTTTTACCCTAATGACATGTAGAAGTCAATAGAGCTCTCTCCCCAACAATCAGCGTGTGCAACCAATATAAAGAAGCCAGGAGTAATGAGACAGAGATTTTAATAATGCAGAGTATTTCCCTAGTGAGGCACCTGGTTTGTTCATTTAATTTCATATAGCCGACATTCATTCCACATTAACACTCTAAAATACTGTTGCCTGATTTCTGAGCTAAGCCAGGGCTGACAACCATTTAATTTGCCCTGGGAAAGCTCTTGGAAAAACCGCCTATTAATTATAGGAATCAATCAGAGAGCTCTTGGCCAATTGGCCATGCCCAATCCAAACTGATGAGAGGACCAATCGATGGATCCACAACGCTGCTTCCTTCAAATCCCATGAATCAGCACCTGTTTGAAAACTGGAATAAAACATCGGAATGTGGTTTTGTGAAGAAGAGCGAGTGCCGGAGTCAACAGTGACTAACAGACTGTGCTTTGAACGATTGTGTAAATGACATACAGAAGTCGCATGCCCCCAGATTTAAGACAAAGGATTTATGATAGCAGATTGAAGCCCGCTGGGTTATCAGGATGTGCTGCTTTAGGTTTTGAACCGATTTAATTTGTTCCCACAAGGAACAAGGAACTGTGTGACACTCTGCTGCACAGTTTCAATTTTCTGTCCGTTTCCTTCCAGATCGTCACACATACATGCGCATCGAAGATTTTTGTGAACACAGTAAATGAGCAGTAAAGACAACTGATGACATAATACTAGTTTCTCTAGTGTTTATCTAAGGCTTGTGAGTGCTAACAGATTCCCAGCTAATAGGAAACGTTCTCAGAATGTTGGTTAACGTTCTTTAAATGTTTTCTCAAAGTTATCAAATGCAGTTATTATGCAGTGCCTTTTTAGGAAAGTTTTAACATTATATATCATAAATATCAAAAATGTTAGCAATAACGTTAACACAACGTCTGGGTGTTTTTAATCATTCCTAGAATATTCGAATATAAAATTTTGGACAATTCTGTTACTTAATAAAAGTGGTAGGGAAATGTTCTTACAATCTAAACTTGTTAGCTGTGTTTGTTTGACTTGCTGATGTTGCTTAATTTAAACTAATGTACAGTAGACATACTGTAAGCAGCTGCTTATATTTACTTAGATAACACTAGACAGATATATAGAGAGAGAGAGAAAAGAGAGGAAGAGAGAGAGAGAAAGAAAGAAAAAGAGAGAAAGAGAGTTGTGATTCACTGGGCTAGATAAGCACACTCGTCTCAAAGCTTCATTTAAAACTGCATTAAAACATTTCTGTTCTCATAAGTGTGGTTTTCCATAATTTGCACATTTAAATAGGACTGTAAATGAGCAATTTTAAGTGACATCATTTTTGTGGTTTTGATAAATGGTTCCAAACTTTCTTTCACTATGTTTCTTGAGACTGTGCCTTGTTGACACCCACTGTGCAGCACACTTTGCTCACACTAATTGTTTTTCACAACCTCAGCTACATAATCAGTGTCATAATTTGTAGACATGAGATGGTCCATTACACTGAGATATGTGTCCATAATAAGCTTTATGCCGTTCTGTGGTCCAGCAAAGCGCTTGTGTACTTTAATGAAAAAATAATAATAAGCTGTAGGAGTTATGCACTAGGGAGGTATTTTTACCACTGATATTTCCTGCTAATATCAGCTTACTAGGTCTTTGTTGTCTGCAAGTATATCTGCATAAGTATATTACATCTTTTGTTTCTCTTTTATAGGTCAGAAAACATACTTTACACTGTAAACGTGGCTCTCCACACGTTTGCTTGAAGTTCCAGATATGATGTTTGATATTAATGTTGGCAATTCATAACACAAAATAAATGTCAGCATTGAGACAAGCAGCGCTATAGTGTGTGTTCACGTAAAGCGTTTAGTTTTTCTGTTTTAGATCAGCTAGATTAGCTACAGTTATCGCAAAATGCAGATGTTAAGCATTGGTGGTTCAGTGGTAAAATTCTCGCCTGCCACGTGGGACAATAGCAGGTTTGATTCCTGGCCAATGCAGCAAGGATTTTGGGGCAGTTGTGGCCTAATGGTTATGTAACCCAAAAGTTGCAGGTTTGATTTCCACTGCCAGCAGGTAATGACTGAAGTGCATTTGAGAAAGCAGAGAACATTTAAAGTTTAAGTATGGGTTTAACATACACTGACAAATACTTGAGATGATAGGCCAGCTACCTAAATAATAGCGCATACAGCTGAAGGTAACTCTATCGCCCCCTTGAGGCTTGTTACTGCAGTACTGCAAAGGTGACGTCGCTTACGATGTGTTGACCAAGCATTCCTAGTATGCATTACCAAACTTAAATTTGTCCTCTATGTACAAGATTTCTATTTTATTGTTCTTGGTTTCTATATATATATATTTATGTAATGTAGGTTCTTTCAAGGCCAATATACCTGGATAAGATATGCCCCATAATGTAGTTTCCCAGGAGTATACTCAACAGTCCAGCAGTAATGGTCAAATGAAGGGCGGGAACATAAGAACAAGCGTTTATTTTGAGTTTAGTCAGCATAATGTGAAGCCCTGCTGGGAATCTGAAAGAACAACCTTCCGTTTACTAGTTCTGATTTGACGGCCACTTTGTTTAACAAATATCACAGATACACACTAGCATGAAATGAATGCTAGCATACGCTTCATTGCACTGTGGCACCGCAGCAAATAGACAAATAGTTCTAAAGGCAGACAGGTGCTGTTATTGCCCAAGAAGAGAAAAATGTCAAAAAAGTCGCATTGTTGCACAAAGAAGACCTCTTATACACTGTGAGTGTTCTTTACAGCCTAAAGAAACTCTCACTTTTATCTCAGCATGTTGTGGATTTCATGGTTAGACCTTTTTAAAACATTAAACAACAGGTGCTGCTAGGCAGAATTGTTGAAAAGCATCAAATCATGAGAATGTGTAATGGAAACGGGACATGCATAATTTACACACATTCAGTTCACCAAAAAATGAGAAATGTGTCATGGCTTACTCACCCTCGTGTTACTTCAAACGCGTGACTGAATTTCTTCTCTGGAACACAAACTGTGTGGAAGCATATCCTGGCCGCTCTTTACATAAAATGAAAATGAATGAGTTTCTGGAGCAGTCTAGCAGTATAAAAACAATATTCCAAAAGTGGTCTATCTTTATATTCAAAATCTTCTATATGAGAGATTTTCGTGAGGAACAAACTGAAATCGAAGTCATTGTGTTCCACAAAAGTCATACAGGTTGTCGTAAGTAAACAGAGACAGAGTTTTCATTTTTGGGTGAACAATTCCTTTAACCTGGTTAATAATTCCTTTAACCTGGTTAACAATTCCTTTAACCTGCATGGTTCAGCAGACTTTTCCCTATTTAATTTCAATTCGGCCATCTGCCCATTATCTCCTCGAGTGGCACCCGGAGCGAGCCCTGAGTACGCATCACAATGTGTTAAGTGTGTGCGCAAGCCGAACAAGAAGCAGCAGGTATTTAGTGCACCACTCCAACTGATGGTCATTGGCACTGATTATCACATTATGGCCTGAAGATGGCCGTGTGATGACGGGGTGAATGTTTAGGGGGTGAGTGTCACACTCACCCGACACCACTGATTATAATCCAGCACTAAAGACGGTACCTTATAAGAATCACAGTACTGCTTCTCTCCCAGACCTGTCATTTAGATAATGAGATGAGAGCGGTGGGCGTTGTGAAGTGAAGAAATGGCTGTATTCTAACTCGCCTATTCCTCGACCTTGACTGCTAGTATTGTAATATATTTTTAGGACAGAATGCATTTTTCACTTAAAACAATAACGTGATTCTATGCCACAGATCTTGAGAGTCATTGAGAGTAATACTTCACTGTCACAAACAGATCTCAGTGCCCTTGATAGTGTGACTAATAGGTGTCAGTATGCAGCGTGCATAAGAAGGGCAGGTGAGTTTTCATGTTAACTGGTTGTTTGATCACGACCGTTTCAGTTAACAGTCACAGTTTAAGCACAGCAACTTAACTCTAAGAGAGCTTTTCGAATATCATATGCTGTGTGTAATCTTCCCTAAACACAGAGAGATTAAAATAGGGAGGAAAGATGCAAGAAGGGTTGTGATAGAATGAATTGGTGGATGGGGCAGCAATACAGCTAATACAGGCACAATCCCAGCTAATTATTATAGGTTGTAAAAACGTTTCTTTTTAACGTTTCCATTAAGGAACAAAGACATTAAAAATAGCTGAGAATACAGTTGCCACAATATCTGTGTGTATGTTGATGCTGTGCATCTGTGAGTGAGTGTAAGAAAGAGAGAGAGAGAGAGAGAGAGAGAGAGCACACCACAGCAATGCAGTTTTTTACCTGATCTGTTCATTTGGCCCACATTAAGAGGTAGAGAGAGAGGTTAAAGCCTTTCTTACACACAAACATATGCACACATACACAAAGACCTACTTGTTTCCTGAAGAAGCAGTGGGTCTTTTAAGTTTGAGGCTTTTTCAATGCTTGTGTCTGCTTGTGTGTGTAATTTATATAGAATTAGTCAAGCATATAATCACTAAGGAGACATACTGTATTTATCACAAACAATAAAACCCTCCCCAGCCTCCACCCCCTCCAGAAACACAAAACACTTCCCCCGGAAAGCAAAAGAACAATGGGAACAGCCGTTCATGTATCAGTGTATGTGTGTGTCTGTGTGTGAGCCCCTGAGATACAGGATAGTTTCATAGTATACAGTAACTCCCACACGAGAGAACAGGGGATATTGATTGCTCTGAACTGCAGAAATTTTCTCCCTTGTATCGTTTCATCTCTCTCTCTCTCTCTGTCTCTCTCTGTCTCTGCCTATTGTTGACCTTGTAAAAACACTTTTTCCCCAGGCTGGAAATGAGATGTCCAAATTCAATCTGGATGCTGACAGGCAGTGTTTGGATATAACAGAGTGGGATGGAGGCGGGCAGGCCAAGGCATTGTTGCATCACAATGGGTTTACAAGCTTTTAAGCGCATTGTGGGGGAGACGTGACGCTACTCTAAACACTGCCATCTGCTGGAC
>JAZGTK010019828.1:0-11229 GCA_036877625.1 Ambastaia sidthimunki
AGCAGCACAGATCTTTAACCAACAGGCTACCACCCGCCCCCACGTTCAGCATAAATACTGCAACATCTCAACTGTGTGGGCTGCACGGATCAGAAATGGGTGAAAGCTACTTCAAACATTACTGAAACAAAAGAGATGAAAAAAACAACAGTTCTGAGCAGCAGGCAGGCATGCTGGGAGCTACCTGCTCAGAAGAGTCTCTCAGGAATCAAGAGCTTGCTAGAACGGTCTGAATTTTGACTGGAGCGTTAAGCTTTACCTAAAGCAGATTTATCTCCAGTGTCTTACCTGAGAGCCGTCCTCCGCACCTGCAGATCCATCGACTGATTAATCTTACTCTGATTGGCCGCTCTCTGAATTTGGCTGTCGATGATCTGTTAAGAGGGAGGCAGGGAAAGCGTGAGACAGGAGCATGCGACCGGAGATCTCTGAAGAGGAAGACGGGTTTTATTTACCTCTTTCATGCAGTTAATGTAATGATATCGGCTCTCTTCCTGTGCCATCTCCTCGCGGAGTGTCCTGACTTCCTGTAACACATCATTACCATCACTGTCTACTCATCAAAACAGAGCTTGTTTGTACTGTATTCCAGCTAATGTTTCATAGAAACGCTTCTGAACAGCAGGAAATGTCTCCACAGGATATTGTCTTATAATAAATAAATTAAAAATCTAAAAAGTTCATTATTTAAGCTACAATTCGAATCAGAACCAACATTTTATACTACAAATCATTATTATAATCTCACCGTTGTAAATTAAGGTAAGGAGGCCATTGTAAACAATAATTTATGTATCATTTGTTTTGTTCATTTTTAACCAAAAAAGTTATGAATTGCAGTTTTAAATATAATGAATAAATGTAAAAACAAACAGACATTTAATCTGAATTAAGGCTTCTTCATTTGAAATGGAACAGCCCATAATACCTGCTCCAGTTTGGATCTGTTGCTCTCCAGTCCAGCAGCACAGGTGTCATATTGAGCCTTTTTCTGTTCGTACTCTGGAGTCAGTTCCTGTTTAAAGACACGAAGTGAAGTAGAACGTGATTCTGACAGTCACATTTAGATCTGAATGCTGATTCGTTGATAATGATTCTTGATTTGGGGCGTTAGAAACAAATAGCTTTGTATGTGTGTATCCTGTCCCAACACAATCACTCACCGCGTGTTGCTGTCTCAAAGCTCTCAGCTCCTTTATCAGTGGAGACAGCGCAGACTTCTTCTCTGCTATGACTGAATTCAGCTTCTTGACCTGAAATAAAAGCAGATGTTCTTCACTACTGAAACTGAATTCTGTTCAACTGTGTTCACACTGCAGCTAATACAGTTGTCACTCCCTTTCCTGTTTTGTACACACAGTTTGGTTATGAACCAAAAAGATACAGATTTGTGGTTAAAATGTGTTGGAAAAACAGTGATGTCATAACTTATCAAACGTTTAGGCCCAGTTTTCCACACCCCCAACACTGCATTGTAAAGCATGCAGGTATTTTCCTGCAGGCAGGAGAGTTTGGCAGTCTAGTATTTTCTCTTCAGATCAACAGCATTTTACAAACAACTGAACACACACTATTTAATCTGAAAAAACTCAGACCTCATAAAGCTCATCATTTAGCAGTAATGACTAAATCATTTATTCTAATTAGACTCAAACAGCTTCTACTGACTCTGTGTGTGATCAAAAATGAGCAACATTAAACAAATACACAGGGCTGTATCAGAAAAATCGTAACCATATAAATTCCCCAGCACAACATGCATGTTGACATCCTCTCAACACTAAGCAGAACGTTAAGGAATAAGAGATGCATTCGGTGCATCTGATGTTAGTCTTTCCAAGCTCACCATTTCAGACATGTCGTCCAGCGTTCGTCCCTTCATCTCGTCCATCTCGCTCTTGATGGCTGAAACTCTCTCCAGCTCCTCCTGAGTGTCGCTGTAGCCTGAGATCCCTCGCTGAGCTTCCAGAGATTGCTGGACATCAGAACACAAACACCACAGAACAGATATTTATTCAACCAATCAAAATCATTTCCAGGAAGGTGCTGTAACTTCAGTGTTAACGTGATCTGAACGGACAGACGCCGGTACAGGGCAGATCATGTCCCAGTGAATGTAAAACTGTGGTCACACATAATGCATTAGGCCCTCAAAGAAAAGAGATTTGTGTGAGAACTACTAACAGGCTGTTAGAACAGAGATGAAGATTTAAGCTCAAGTCAAGTTTTCACACTGGAGTTTGAATATTTGGTTTGAAACCGAATTCACTTCTTCCGCCTTTCTCTCTTTTCCCATTATATTGTTATTTATTATACATTATATTATATATAGTAATCATATATTATATATAGTAATCATTTATATCTGTGTGTTTACCAGCTGCTGCTGTCCAGCTGTGTGACGTTCTCTCAGGATCTCCTCGGTTCTCTGGAGAACACCAAACTCTGCCTTCAGCTCAGCCATCTCCTGACGTTTCTTCTTATACATGCTGCTTTTGCCTCTCATCTTAGCCACGTACCTCTTAAACTGAAACAACACAGAAAAATAAACTCAGGCTTAAGACATAAAACACAAGGATAAAACTAACATTATCAAACATGTAAAAATACAAAACTTAAAAGTAAACAAACTTAAAAGTAATAACATTTTAGAAATGTGTTGCTGTACCTCGTCTCCACGGATCAGCTCGGCTCCGCCCTGCTCTCGTGCCTGACTGCTCCTCATGTTCAGTTCTCTCTCTACGGCTGCCAGCTCCTCTCGGGCCTCCTGTAGCTCCTCTGCTTTGCTCTCCTTCTTGCGCACTATAATCGCAGCCTGCAACAACAAGCCGCAGATTTGTGAAGCTGTTGTGTTGGAGCTCTTTGCTGATTTATTGATGGTAAATGTTGGTACAGGATCTGGATAGAATGCATGCTTGATTCAAACCCATGTCTTCCGTTTGAGCACCGTGGCTCAATGTGTAAGAACACATGTGCTTGTATGAACCACCGTGGATAAGAAGATCCATTAATTTTGTGTATATCAGCATATATTAGCCTTTGACCACCCTACTTAGAAAGTGTTGTATATTGTATATAACTCATCATTGTATTCAGTCTAAAAGAGTTGAATTTGGCAATTATATATGAAACACACGCTGTTGCATTGGCAAATCTAAGAACATGAACCATTCTTTCAAGTTCAAAGACACACAATGACAAACAAAGCATGTTTCTATATGGGTGTGAGGGTCAAAGGTCACAAGATCACCTTATTACTCAACTCTCTATGATTAAAGATAGCCAGGAAAAAACAATGCAAGTCATCTATAGAGAGAAAGATGATGAAGGAAACTGACCTGCTGTCTGAACAGAGAGAGTTTATCATCCATGGGGTCGTTGCGAACCATCCTTTTCTCAATCAGCTGGTTTATCTCTGTGTTGGTTTCTCTGATCTAATGAACAAAAGACACATTTTCAACTAACAGCAACACAGTATGGAAGCTTCACTGTCTGTATTAATGTGAGACTGTTAAAATCTTGCAAAATTAGAAAACAATTATCAACATAACACTTCTGAGCACAGTGGATGCACATTTTACTTCAGACACCTCTAGACTAACAAGTTTACAGTCATACATGATTGAATAACTGAACAGGGGTATTATGAAGACTAAATTTACAAAGATTAAATTCTTGAAAACTGAGCATCACTACAGAAATGCATAATTAGTATTAAACCTACATAGTTTTATTTTCATTGGCTTTTTTAATGTATTCATTTAAATTATATTAATATTACCCACAATCCCTTGCATCACAAAACAGGAAGAGTTTATGTAGGTTCTCTTTCAATGTTTTCTGTCACACGTAAAGGTGAGGAAACTGGGATGCAACCATGTGTGCTGACCTTGTCCTCCAGCTCCCTCAGCTCTGCTTGGCCCATAGCCGGTTCAGACGCCACCTTCTGTAGATACTGGACCACCTTCCTCATGTTCTCCAGCTCTCTGGGCAGCTTCTGGGACACCATGTAGGAGTTGAACTTGATTTCCTCCTCAAGTCTCTTCATGAGGCCTGTGGTATAGAGTTATTATTTTAAACTCATTTTAAAGTTTTATTATGACATCACCAGACGAGTTTAAAGAACCCTGCAAATGTTGCAGGCCGGACTCAACCCATGTGAACACCACAGCTCTTTTGTGATGTTCCCTAACCACGCTGTCATGGCTCCAACATCAAGACACATGGACAGACGTCCTCATGTATAACAAAGACATACGTCGGTTGACTTACTCTCTGGCTTTGCATCTGCGGCTGCCTGCTGCAGGTCTTTGAGCTGGAGCTGAGATCTCTGTAGCCTCTGCTCTGCCTGGAAAAGCTGGAGAGAAGTCACAGCTTGTACCTTCAGAACGTCCATGACTCAACATCACAGAAGTATTTAAACTCTCTATACCTGGTTCTTCTGCTCCTGTTTCTGATGAGCGAGAGACTCCTCTCTTTCTTTTTCTACTCTCAACTGTCTGGCCAGCTCCAGCATGCGCTGATGGTTTGAGACCGCCTCCACCTGGTGGACACAAACAGCATCACACATGAAGAAGACAAAAGCTTGTAAACTAACAAAATGAGGCACATTTGATTTACTTCTGTACTTATTTGGGAAGAGAGACATCTATGGAATCTTTAAAATAATTTAAATATAGTAAACTGTGCTTATCTGTGTTTAAAGCAATATTAAATTAACCTAAACATTTAAAAATATTTAGAAGCCAGTATTTTACCTTTATTAAATACTAATTATTAAATTTAAAACTTCAAAAGTCAAAACAAGGTGAAAAACAAATAACTTCTTTTTATATTACTTATATTCTAAATATCGAATATTCAAATAACAACTGGTGCGTTTGTGGATGTATTTACAGTGATGAAACACAACCACATAGTTTCAGACATCTTTACCCTCTTCTTAAGACGCTCCACACGTTTGATGAGCTGGTCTTTCTCCTCCTCCATGGCCACAATGTCCTGCAGCAACACAAAATTAATTTTATTATCATCATCAATAATAATAATTATTATTATTGTGTATTTCATGTGGAAGGCTGCAGGTGAGGCTGTTCGTACCCGGCGGATCTCAGCTGTGGAGAAACCTGAGCTCTTCAGCTGTTCACACTCTTTGTGGATGTTCTTGAACGTGTCCACCAGCTCTTCATACTATGAGAACAGTGAAATAAACAGCTCAATAAACCCCATGTTACAGAATCTACAGCAGTCAGATTCTGACTTGAAACCTTTACAAAACGAGGGCCAGTGAAAGGAGATTCACAGAAAATACCATCAACATTTCAGGATACAAACTCTGATTTGTATGTAGGGCTGCAAAGCTGAAGGTTGTTTTGAAGCTAAGGTCATATGTTCAGCAGGTGTACCTGTTGGTGGGTTTCAGTGATGACATCATCTTGGAGAAACTCGGCAGGCACCTCTAGTTTGACAAGGAAGCGAGCCAGATACGCTCTCTTCTTCAGTTCTGGAATCCTCAGTAACAGCCAGTGTAGGATGGGATGAACCACCGGCTTACTTCCTGCCACCAAACCCTGACGAAAACTGCTTCTGTTGAGGCATACCAACGTCAAAGCTGACTGCAAACTGTATGTTATGCATTTAAAAAAGCATGCATCCACTTTCTTTATTCCACAAATTGCATGTTCAGTGGCCATATTACCTGTTTTTCGCATGCAGTACAGGTATCTAGTGTCAGATATGAAGTTTAAGCTCATCTGTTTATCTACACTATGTATGAGAAGATAAAACGTGCACATCTACATGCATTTAACTTCATGCTATTTTTTTGGCTTTGCTAGTTTTGTAATGTTTGTCTTACACTTCAGAAATGCCTCCGGGTGGTTTGTATTTCAGCATCCCCAGAAGAGAGAACATTCTCTTGGCTGTCTGCTCAGGCATTTCTTCACGTATATCAATGGTTTGCTGAAACAACAACACACACGCATTTAATGCGATTTTCAGCAGTTCAGGGTCTGAAATCTAAATGCATTGTATAATTAGTGAGCTAGAAACATTGAAGAACCCTAAATAGATTTTATTCATTTAACCTCATCCCAGCTAACAATTTTAGGTTGTAAGAACGTTTCCCTAACGTGTCCATTAGGTAACAAAAACGTTTAAAATTCTATTTTGAATGTTCTAGGAACATTCAACATTACATTAACAATATCACTTGATTATAACGTTATTCAAACATTTGTAATTCTATTACGTTTATAAAACGCTCCAACAACAACCTAAAAGTAACGTTTATGATATATGTGGTATACATAGTTAAAAGCAGTTCTACTAACGTTACTGCAAGAACGTTTTGATAACTTTAAGAGAACGTTAGCCAAACGTTCTAAAACGTTCCGTTAGTTTGGGCTAAAGTTTTACGTTCTACCAATTCATAATATTTTCTGTTTACATTAAATGGGTAATAAATTAAACACAAGTTATATCTGAACTCACCTTTGGGTCGATTTCAGCCAGAACATCATTCAGGACCTGCAGTAGCTGCATCGGCTCCAGTGAGTCAAACGTGATGAGATTGAAATTTCTCTTAAACGGGTCCCTGTTCAGCTGTTCAACGATAAATTTGAGTTGTTCGCTCATTTTGAAGGTTTTGCACGCTTTACATCCAACAAAAATACATCTAATGTTGACAATTACGAGATGCTGACAAATCTGCGATGTTGTTAAAACTTTATAACCAGATATACGGCGAGCGAATTACTGTCATCGTTTTCAAAGCAATATTACCTCTATTATTAATCTTATCAAATGTAAAAAAGACAATTAATAATCTTACAATAACTGAAAACTACATCACTGAACGTCAACAAATCCTGCATAGGAACCGTTACGCTAGGCCTGGTTGCTAACGGGAAGTCGGTCGGGTTTTCGTTTTCAAAATAAAAGTCCTTAAAAGTCCTGATTCAGTTTTTCAATTGCAACATTAAAACGTTTGTGTGGCCAAAACACACTATACACACACTTTAGTTATGAATTTATATTTATGTAATTTATATGAATTTTTATATGAATAATGAACAAGCTCGATGTATTAAGGTTAAATCATTGTAAGATAAGTAGCTAAATAACTAAGCTACAGCTATTTTTATGCCATGTAAATGTTCAGTAATTTTTACTAATTTACAATACAAACCATTTTTCTATATTTTACAATAACATATGCGTGTTTTGCAAAATACTTGTGTTGCTTGCTATAGGTTACACGTTATAACTAGATAACAAAGTATTTTAAATCTAGAACAAGACAATACTTACAGGAAAGCAACCTTTAATTTTACCTTGGTATTAATTTATTTTTTGCAATGCTACAAGCAAACAAATGACGAACAGTATATGTGTTAGTAACAGCGGGGCTGGATTTGGCTCTGCGCGTGGCCGCGTCGTCCTGTCTCAGGCGCGCGAGTGCGCGCGTACAGAGGCATTATCTTAATTTCCAGTTTCGTCGGCAATTTGCACAATGCGGAGGTGAAAACGCGCGCTCTCGCCGATCGAGGTACGAACCCTTGACGGGCACGCGCTGGTAAAATACCAGTTAGTATTATTTTTCCCATCTGAAGGCTATTCCCAGGAATCACGCATGCATTCAAACAGAGGATTATCGCGGAGGAATTGCCTTGAAACCATGAACTGCAGTTGGGGGACGGAGCTGTGGGTGAGTACAGCCGCGATGCATGAAGCGATGTGCATAAAAGTGTGTGCATCTGCATTGCATTAAACCCTATAATACACTAAATATATATTGAAAAGTCCTTTAGTAACCAACATATATTTTGCGGAGATCAATAGGCAACCTCGCTTAGGTGTAACGCTCCGCACCGCCCATTTTACAGAACTGCAGACGCAAATTGCATGACTTCCAACCCGTTAAAATAATCTTTAATGTCTACGAATGTTATTGTATTTTATGCATGCACGTCCAGATATGCAACGCGGTCAAATGCATGCATGAGGCTCGTTTAATGCAATTACGAGCCGTCAGCGCTGAATAAATACCCTGGATGGGAATAATCCGTAGCAGCCAATGTGTTTCCAGCAAAGTGAACGAGACGTGTGTCATACTGGAGCAGGTGCGGGGATTATGTCCATATTGTCATTCCTGATGCTGCAACAAAGGAGCAATAAAAGTGTCTGTAACAGAATAACAACGTGAGGATGTAACAGGCTTTCATTAGGAGCTCGTATTGTCTTTCATTGGCAATGATGGGATCATGTGCATGGCACGAAATGGTCGTGAGGTGATGGGCACTAAAATACAGACATTTATATAGAAATATAGGGGTGTGTAGCGTGGTGGTTACACATCTGGGCTTGGTACTCAGCAGTTGTAGGTTCAAACTCCGCAAGGGTCAGTCCTTTGAGTAAAAGAATGGATTTACTCTGATACATGACTGATGTTTACCCTTCAAATTGTTTAAAGGGAATATACTGTTCTATAGGAGCTGTACTATAACTTCTATAGAAGTCACAGAAGATTCAGATTAATGTTATAGTTAATAAGAATTCGAAACAATGTTTTGTGATTGGTTAAAGATCAATAACGTGAAGTTTGAGGCTGTATATAGAGACAGGCGTGTTACAGCTGGAGAGCTCACAGTGCTGAATAATAGATCTTCTATACTGCCTTTGTCAGCAGATACTGCAAAGTCATGAAATTATACAAGATGACTGGCATTCTGAAAGTATTTTCATATCTGTCCCTTGAGCCTTCATTTATATAACCTGCAGTTATATAAACTCCTTTAGTTAAGAGTCAAGAAGTTTTATATTGTCATTCGAGCAGGTGCACATAGTAGAATTAAACAACGTTTCTCCAGGAACGTGGTGCCACGTAAGACTACATAGAAGACAAGTACAAACTCACGGTTCCACATAAGTGCATGTGTGCAGACATCACAAAGAAAGCACAAAGTGCAGACATGTGCAAACAGCTCCAGGCACAATTACATAAAACATTTACAACAATTTAAAACAATTACGTAAACAGTCTATAGTTTTTTCTCCAGAAGTGTTTGCATGCCTGTTATGAACCTCATTTCAGACTTTGTCCAAATGTTACATCAGATGATCTGTTTATTATATGCTCTGAACTTTCACTGTGTCCTGCCATTTGGTACAATTTAAATCTTTTTCTCTCTTTCAGGATCAGTTTGACAATTTGGAAAAACATACGCAGTGGGGCATTGAGTTTTTGGAACGTTACACCAAGTTTGTGAAGGAACGCTCGGAAATTGAACTGAGCTATGCCAAGCAGATGAGGTAAGACGAGGACCATGATTGGTTGCTCATAGATGTTGTCTTTTTAATAGCAAAAACTTTAACTAACATTTAACTGATGTTATAAAACAAATAGGTATGACTCTAAATTCTGATTGGATGAGCTACATGTGAAGCATTGTAAAATATATTAAACACACACTTGTATCTGCACATCATTTGGAAACTGTATTAATGTGGCAGATTAAAATGTCACACGGCAACCAACAAACACTCCTTAACAACAAGCCATTTCTCATCTTGAGTTGTACAGGTCACATCCTGTCTTTATTCTACATGTTGCTGTGTGTATATTCAGTGTATATTCTATATATAAAGAGAAAATGTTCTATTTTATTATTATGGGTAAATGTTTCTGCCATTCTTGTGAAATAAATGTTTTTTTACACATGTATGTATTCTCAGAGACAGTATACCTGCTCCCTGAGTCTTATGATGAATTTAAATTAAGAAATAAAAATTTTCATAAAGATCATATTTTATAACAACAAGATATTATGTCAGGGCAAACAAACAAAATGAAACGGGTCACATGTCCAACGTGTATTGCCATGGATACCGGCTCTGACCCACATTCTGTTTTTCTTCAGTGATTCTGCAATATTTCTTTCTGCCTGTGGTTTGGAAGTTTATTAAGCTGCGTTTTGCACTGGAGGTCCAGACCCCGAGGACTTCCTGAAGAACTTACCAGCATCTTCTCCTGCTGTAGGACATACACAGAGAAGCCTTAACCTTTATAACAAACCTCACAGCTGGAGCTCACAGAAGCTTCGCTTGTCAACAGACTCCTTCTCTGCCTATATTTTCTGAAAATCCTCTTTTTGTAGTTGCGCGTCAATCAGCGTATTGTTATTTTTAAGAAGCGTGCCAGACTGCATTGTAGTTCTGGAGAACGGGTTTAGCGCGAGACGTCTCCCGCGGGTTTTTCTCGTTCAGATTCCAGCCCCGGGTGAAAGATTTATTAAGCGCTAAACACATGTTAGCAGATAAACGACATGGAGGTGCATCTGTCTAGCCGAGAAATAATAGGGAGGGTCATTTTGATGAGGATTAATTTATGTCTTTGTCAACCTTTCCTGTTGTGTATCGACGCGTGACGCGGCCCATTTAGAAGCAACGCAGGGAAGCCGGGAGACAGTAAAGCAATCGCATTGGTGTGGTCTTGTCAAGAAACCGCAAGATGCGGATCTGCCTAGCAACACGTCAGACTCCTGCGAGGAGCCGACGGGTGTGTGGAGAGAGAGAGAGATAAAGTGAAAAACACTGCAGGAAAATGTGTTAAGGGGCGGAACCATTCAGACGATAATTAATTTTAAGCCATTTTTAGGCTCTCTTTCAAATTAATCATAAAATTCACCAATGCAGCCGTGATTTTCTCCGTCTGAGGCCGGTTTCACGCCGTCCGGCAGCTGGATGTTTCGATCCCATTGACTCATGAATTGGAGACCTTGTTCAGTGAAGTAATATGATCATTCTGATGGTGACAATATTAGCTTTTGTTGGCAGCCTGAATTCTCATTGCACCATGAGCAGCATTATTCAAACTCATTGGTCATTGACGCACACGGTTTTATTCATTCAGATCACAGGAAGACAAAGAAACCTTTGAAAAGTGTCAAATGTATTTAGTTTGTCATGAGGTCTCCAAAACTAATAGATCTTTGGTGGAATAAATGTTTGCTTTAATTAAATACTATTTGTTTATTTTTTGCTAAGAATAACTGAGATGAGGAAGGCAACATGTTTTTTAATTATATACATTTTTTATGTTTCATTATAGAAATCTGTCCAAGAAATATCAGTTGAAGAAGAACTCTAAAGAGGAAGATGAATTTAAGTGAGTGACAACAGTTAATACAGTTTGATTCCAGTTTAATTTTTAAGTAGCTTGATAATTAA
>JAZGTK010019829.1:0-11229 GCA_036877625.1 Ambastaia sidthimunki
GTGTGTCTTGAGTACATAAGAAAGAGGACCAACTGTGATTGTATTGGGACACTTACAGACACAAACTCATCAAAGCTGATCCTGTTGTCCTTGTCTTTGTCTCCCTCTTCCATCAGTTTCTGGATGATCTCTCTGACTTTGTACCCTGGCAGTGGCAGATTGGCCTCTTTGAACAGGTCATGCAGCTCATAGTCACAGATAAAGCCATTGCCGTTCAAATCTATAGAGAGACAGAAAATAACAATCAGTGAGCCTTGCTGTAAAAGTTTACATCTTCTACAGCAGTATAATTTTGCTGCCACCAGTTCTTGATTTTTAAAATGTTTTTACAGAAGCAAGACCAACATATATAGTGATGAAAGCCAAAATGACAATTTTCACCTGAAATTTGGAGCCATATTAGCAGGGGTAAAAAATTACTTGAAAAAGATTGGTACACAAAGATACACAAAAGATTGTTAGAAGTATTAGTAAAATCTGTTTACTTTAGCAGCCCTTGTTGCATTATATGCCAGTGGTGACAGTTGAATTTTTTGTTTTTACAAAGTGTACATGTCTGTAATTCAAGAGATATTGGAGATATTTTAATATCCTTTTAGTCCTTTTACAGTCTCATTCTTAAGTAACTTTTCTTTTGAAAGCTAAATTTTTAGGCCCCAAATGTATGATTCCCCAAAGTCCCCAGTCCCAAAGATAGGAGGATCTAAATGTGCCCATATGAGTAAACTGTTAAATTGTACATGTTTTCAGCTGTCAAAAACAAATGTGGGTCACTTTGCAAAAATCTGGTACTTCATTTCTTTTAAAGAGGAATGTCTGAAGAACAAAAAAGTTGAAGCCAGCAATGTATCTTCTTTTCTTCTATCAAAACAACTGCATAGAACATAACAATTTCAGTGTCTTAGAGTTACTGTAAAAATGATTGAGGCACATTAAATGCTATTAGTAGTTTATTCATAAGATTCTATACTTGTATGAGTGAATATTTGAATTAAGTGAATTTAGGGCTGTGACGATTACTTATATCGAGTACCATATTTTGAAAATTTCTCAACTACAATTACAGCGTTTTGAGAAATGGGCAAAATGACAGAGACTCTTCCGTGCAACAAAATGCAAAGAATGGCAGCTGTGTGGGAACACTTCAAGTTAGATGCAAAAAATAATTTTGTTGTCTGCCGTCACTCCAACAATTAACTTAAATATCATACCAGAACATCTTCAATGCACCCAGACACAGCCCGATAAGTTCATAGATTTACTTTTATAAATAACTTAAGATTCTTAATTTGCACATCATTTTGATGTAATGAATTTATCACCATGTTTCCACATATGCATATTACTTCTTTAACGTGATTTCATATCAAGCTTGTCTTTGGGTTTGCATGTTTTGATGGTTATTCAAACAAATCAAGGAGTGATTTGTTTGAAAATGTCCTATAGGAAATATGTAGCTCTCACCAGTGATCTTGAACTAGCATTGCCACAGAATCATACCAAAGGATGACATGTTTTCTTGGACAAACAACAGCGTTGGGAAATGAAATATACAGTTTAACTACAATGCCACTTAAAGACAGGCACACTGCTAGAAATATTGCTGTGTGGTTGGAGGAAGTCAGAGCCAGGTTGCCTCCTCAGAAGGTTAAAACTGTTGTACACAATAACGGTTTGGAGAAGTATGAATGGGCCTCGGTACAGTGTTTGGGTCACACATTACAGTTGGTGGTCCAACACGAATTGAAGAACCAGACTATCAGCAAGTGTTTGGGTGCTGCTCGACACACTGTTGAGCACCTCAAAGAAAAGTGAGCTGGCATGCAGCAAACTTAAGCTGAAACAACAGCAAATGGAAACAGCTCAGAATATGCTGGTCCAAGATATAAGCCCCTGCTGGAATGGCACACATCAAATATTAACCAGACTGATAATATACATCACACTCAACATCACAGTCTTGAGCTTTTTGTATGGGTCACAGAACTGATGGGTGGGGAACACTGTCATAATTTCTTCACTTACTCCAATAGTAAGAGGACTTCAGATGACACTGGACAGTGCTACTTTTAGTTTAGGCATTCCAGAACAGTGCTCAAAAACAACTCTGATAACATGGGAGGGGGTCACAAATCTTAAGACTGACTCCTCAGAACCAAATACTGTACTCATTTTTTGTGCTCTGAGCCCAGATTCAGAAAAATGTCTTATTCTTTTATCATGTTGATATGCTTACGTACCTTAACTACTATACAACTATTACTGTGAAAATCAGAACTCAAGTACATTCACTTATACAGATAAAGAATTGTGTTCCATTATAATGAATTTAAAAGATTTGTTCGAAGTAAATATTTGGCTTGCAGTTTCAAAAATACAGTTGTTTAACAGTATTATTTAATATTATGAAATGTTGATACTTTGTGTTGACATGATTTTTATACTTGGAACATAGCTTTTAAAGATGGGATCAAATGCCATATGAATGCCATTTGCTCAGCTCATTACATCTGCAGTTACACTAACAGACTCAACAAATAGTCATCGCAAATGTCTTTTCTTTTTTACTATGTGCATAACAACATTATCAACTATTGTGGCCTAAATGTTCTGCCCAGACTGCTGGAGAAATCAGACAAACTGGAAGCACACACACAAAAGCACATTCTTGTCAAGAGACATGAAAAACATTCAAATCAAAACTCTACGAACTCTAAAACCCATATCCAGTGCAAAGCTTTGGCGCTCAGTCTACAGTTATGACATTATGTATCACCTTAAAATAACAGATAAATAATTGTCTATGCAACATTTACATGTCAAAACTTTGCCTGTATGTGATGTCACATTTCCTCATGTAACATTCTCCACATCACATTTCACCCCAAAATCAGAAAGAATGGCTAGAAACTGAAGCCTATGAAGGACCTTTAACATATTTTGCTTTGTGACATTATTTTCATCTCTAAACTATCATCTTCTAAATGATACTTATTATTGTAGTACAATAAAATTATTGACACTTTTTCTTTTAAATTAAATGTAGAATTAAATGCATAACAACAAATATCTTTGTGATGCATAAATGCTTTACAACTTACAGATTAAATATTTTTTTTGTAACAAGAATGGCGAAAATGTGTCTAAATGTTGTTACAGTGCAGATAGTTTTAACAACAGACTTTTTTAGTAAACCTATTAATAAAGTTTCTTGTTTTTTCATTTTATTTAGTGATGAAATATAACTTGGACATGTTCTTATCCATTCACCTACCATATCAAACAAAGCAGCAGTTAACAGAAAGCAGTTATTTTTAGTCCAAGACTTGTATTGTGCAGTTAAAACTGTTCTGTGCATCAGTATAGAAACACAGCACACAGTTAAATCAGCGGAATTGAGCTAAAACTTACTATATGCTATAACACTATCTGACACAGATTTACAGTTTTGCATGTGTAATAGATCCAAGCCATTTATTCAAACTAAGGGAATAAACTCTGAATGATGTGAAAAAACAGGAAAAGAAATCTAAATGTATCCTTACCAAGACCTTTTTAAAAACAACAAGTAAAAAAAGGGCATGGTTGTAAACAGTTACTGGTTTAAAAAAAGCAGACTGTGAGGACATTTTAAAAGCCGGGCAACAGTTGAAAACTTAGGAAAAAAACTTATGAGGTCGGATGAAAAATCCAGATGTTTTTCTGAGCAATAACAATGCAGAACACAGTCCTAGACGGAGCTTCCAAAATAGGTAGCGGAACAGATGACAATCGTTACCAAACACTTAAAAACAACCAACTTCCTCACTTTGTATACAGCAATGTATTTTCATCTATGCAAAAAACTAATGACAATTTGGTAGATATCATTAGATATGTAAATTATAGCAAGAAGGACATTTTCATGGGCACAATTCCTCATTTATACTCAGGAGCAGCATTCCATGTTGTGATTTAAGTCAGCAAAACTGGTTGGACAGGAAGAACACTCACCAACTTTCTTGAAGGCTTCCTGCAGTTCCTCCAGCTCCTCTTTGGATATCTTTCCTGCCATTTCCCCAAAGAACAACCTGAGGCTCTTTCAGTCAAATACCGTGTCTCCTTCTGCAGAGAAAAGAACAAACAGCATTCAACCACACCACCTCAACTTAAGTAAGGCTCATCTATGTTATTACTGCATGGATTTCCAAATTAGGGTAAAAACACACTGGTGCCTCTCCTCAGAGACAGAAACCTGGAAGTGGGATTGTACAGTAAGATAATAGGACATGTAAATGACATGCAAATGTCTATAAAGTATGTAAGAGCAACAAACTAGACTATATTTGGGCAAAGCGTATGTTTGAGAGGGCGTGTCCAAGCTGGTCATTTTGAATGAAATGCCACAAACAGAAAGTAAACCTGTGGCGCTATTTCTTGCAATGACAAAGGATATGTTTAAAATGTTAATTACACTGGAGATTAACGCTGCCATAAGCATAGACCAACCATTGAGCACTATTCAGCTATTGGGTAGTTTGTAGTTGTTAAAAGAGAACCACTGACCACCAATTGTATTTTGGCATAAAATGGTCAGATGGTCAGTCTGCTTTTTTAATGTATCTGCATATAGCTACACACCAACCATACAATTACATCAATAACTGCATAGACCTCACCTCAATGCATTCCAGCTGAAGCCTATGAATACGCTTATGCAACTTTAAATGACTAATTTACTTGGTACTATGGTACAGGCAAAATGTGTCAGTGTGTTACTACAAGCAGCCATAAATACATTAATACATACAACAGCAGAAATGAGGACACATTTGCCGTTTAACCTTTTACGAGTTCGCACTAACATGTGATCTAAAATTATCATAAATACATATTTGGCGTGCTCTGCGGGGGGGGGACTCTGAGCTCAGAATCTGTCCCGAACCCGAAGTACCCCCTCATTGCTTGACTGAGGCAGATGGGGTGGTGGAGGGATACTGCAAAACTGTCATGGGACAGAGGTGGGGGATGGCTATATATATATATATATATATATATATATATATAGTCGTGTGTGTGTGTGTGTGTGTGTGTGTGTGTGTGTGTGTGTGTGTGTGTGTGTGTATATATATATATGCACCCTTCCACAATGATTGGTTGGATTACCTGACCGTGCTCCTCCCCTAATTTGCTAAAAACGTAATCAAGCCCTGCTATAGAAACTGATCTAGTATTTCCTCGTACGACATTGGTGATGGCACTGCAGCACAATGCAGCCCAAGACCGGTCTTCCTCGAAACCACTACCCATCAAGATGACTCAGGACACACCCGCAGTGGATGTCACCTTCTCCATTCACAAACTGTAACCGTCACTCTCCCTTGCATTTCTTTAACCACTTTGTTACGTCATCAGCCATGCCACTCACCACACCACACCACACCCTAGTAGAACAGAATAAAGTTATAGACTTCAAAAGTATTCAAAAATCTGAACAACGAATGCTGATATCTTTGTTATATTAGGTTAAGGTTAAATGGTTTAGCAAATACTTCTTATTGAGACAGTTCTGTGTGCTACATACCTTCAACAAGTCATCTATTCTTCTCAATTAAATATCCTGATCATTCTTTAGTAAGTTTCTCCACAATTCAAGTATGGAGATGTAATCTGTTTACTTCTCAAAGGTGTGAAGAGTATTCTGACCTCATGGGAGTCATGCACAAATCTAAGCGACCAGAGAATGCTGTCTAGTCACCAGTTTTCAACATCTCAGGGGACCACAGATTTAAAGAAGTACTCAAACACGTGCAGTATTTCATTAAACGTCTTCTTGGAGTTTTACTTGATCATCAAAAAGATTACCATGTGCTCCAGCTCGAAACATGTGCTAACAAAACTCTCCTTTACTTCTACAACTGTAAACATAGGCAACAAATCTGCATGGAAAACAACAGACATTTTAGTTAGCAGACAAGATGGGAGGAGAATGAGAAAGTTTTTCCCAGTGAAGAACGTTAAAGACGTTAAAGTGCGGGAGACAGAGAGACGACAAGCAAAGGGAAATAAACATACCGACCTGTGCTGAGAATAGGGCTGTAGACTAAAGCGGAGGCAGTAGCAGAGGCAGTGCTCACTCCACACCCTTTAAGGCTAATCTGAAACACCAGCATTCCTGTCTGCCTAACAAAGACCCACGGCAGCAAGTCATAACACTTCCTCCCAGGCTGTGGGAGCAGCTGACTGCGTGTACACTGGGAAGGCAGAAACAGAAGGGGGAGGGGAATGACGGCACGTCCTTTTCTTTACTACCAACAATCGCATCCCAGATGTACTGTAGACTCATGCAATAAAGTCGCGGAAGGGAAAAGTGGCAAAGGACAGCCAATCTCTCAGATTCACACGCCGTCATTTAGTGGATTAAAAACGTTTCGACTAGGAACAATTTCACTCTGCTGTGGACAGACGTGTTGTGAATCACATCTGAAATACATGTTAAAACAATAATAAAGGTCATACAAATAGATTGTTTGTATAATTAATAACAATTGCGCAATCTATAATAATGATCAACATAGAAACTATAAAATAAATAAACTTTTGTAATATCATCCCAGTCTATCAACAGTATTTTGATAGACTAATTTCAAGGATGAGTGGTTTGGTATTCAACAAAAGAGGCATTCATTTGCTAAGCAAACTGGCCACGTGAAATAACAGAACAGTGACAAATGAAGGCCTGATCAATTTATTAAATGAATAGAACATTAAATTAATTGAATAATCTTGTTTCTTAAAATCATTGCCTAACCTTTAGTTCAAAACTGCAATTTTATAAGTAAAACATTTAAAAAATCGGCTGACATCAGTGCAGTAAATTCCAAAATTTAGAAGGGAGGGGCAACAAATGTTTCAGACCATAATGGCGATGATGAACTTAAATTGCATATTTTCCAAATAAAAACATCATATTGTAATTATCATCAAAAGCAAAGACATGAACAAGATCCAGGTTTCTGAGTAAGTGATCTTACTAGGCAAAACTGATGTTGGCCCTAGTAAACACCACAACAAAAAACCTCATACAAAACATGCACTTCTGTTTAATTGTTAAGGTCTGATCCAAATTACAAATGTTTGTGTAAAAGAAAGCCTGACAAACATGAAAAGGTGGCAAATTGAAGGAAAACAATGGTACAGTGTTGAATACAGGAGCACTGTACACTGTGGTGCTACTAAAGGAATTCTGGGAAATTTTGACATTTCTCAAGCTCAAGTTGCACAACACAACAGATCACCTGTTAAACAAGTCAGAACCAGAAGATCAGGAATGCTTGGTTTTAAGAGGCAGAAAAGCATAGCCCTATAGTCTTCATGGTTGTGTAGTCTTCACCCACTTGTTTTTTAAATTATTGTATTATTTACTCTGCTATATTCATGGCGGGCCGAAAGGCAACTTAGGTAACTTTGTTTCCTGATCATGACAAATAGCAGACAAATTATATAGGAACATTTTCTGAATAAAACGTGAGTGGTGCTTGCCATGAAAAACTCGGACCAGATTATTTAAACAATGCTAACAAGTTGCTAAAAACATGTCACTAAAAGTTTTAACATGACTCTAACATGATTACACAAGATGCTAACATTAGCATAATGCTAGCATGTTTTAGCACGATGTTAATATGACTTAATATGATGCTAACACGACTTTGCATGATACTAGCAAGAAGCTATCATAACTTATGATAAGTAAGTTAGCATGCTAGCATATTTTAGCATGACGTTAGTATGATGTCAGCATGAATTAACAGGATGCCAGTGTATTTAAACATGATGCTAGCCTGATTTAACATGATGTTAGTATGGTTTATCATGATATATATACTTAAATATGTCTTATTCATGATGTTATGAGGTTGCTAGGGTATGGCCAGAAAGTTGCTAAAGCTCACTGACAGCCAGAGACAAATAAGCTCACCCACATGTCTCTATTATGTTCTGGTGCTGAAATATAGTTAATTCATGTTGGTTGCTAGGGTGCTTCAAATGGTTGCTGTCCATTGTTGGACAGTTTCCATTATGGAAACTGTCCAACAATAATTAAGATTATGTTTTCGTTATGTTAATAAAAAAATACTTGCTAGTCAAAAGAGGCCACACACCTGTCTGTATGATGTTCTGAAACCTCTCATTTTTTTCAATGGAAGTCAGTGGGGTGGTTGCTAGGGTGCTGCAACTGGTTGCTAGAGCGTGGCTATAAACTTAATTAACGTAAAACGTAATTATTTGTTGCTGCTTGCTAAGCCAAGCGATATGAGCCCACCCCTGTTGAAGAGCTATGACACTGCAAAGATCTGCACAATGGTAAGTCTATGGACTTTTTCGCCCACTTTTTCTTAAGCTCAAAAAACATGGTACACCCAATGGCTTATAAAAGTCATAGCACACCTCTCCTCAATAAGTCACCCTATTTAACCCCTCATTCATGTGTCTACGATAAATAGTGCGGGGGTTTCATACCAACGTTTTGTCCAGAAGATGAAGATGATGAAGAACTAGATTTTCTGAAGAAAATATCAGTGCTAGTTTGATTTAGCATGATGCTAACATGACATAGCATGAGGGTAGCATGACTAAGCATGATGCTAGCATGATTTATAGATATAACACAAGATGGCTTATTTGTCATGTTATGAGGTTGCTAGGGGCTCTAACTGGTTGCTAGGGTGTGGCCAGGAAGTTGCTAGGGCAATACCTAAAGCCCACTGACAGCCTCAGTCAAATAAACCTACCCACATGTATCTACAATGTTCTAATGCTAAGATATGGCTTAGTCTTTTTTTATTACATGTGCTGCTAAAATAAAAAAAATGGTTGCTAGGGTGTAGCTAGACAGTTAACAGAGTAAAACTAATAGACTGATGTGTGGGTGAATCAAAAAAGCCAACTCCCTCAATCGCTATGATGTTCTGGTACTAAGATATAGCTAATTCATGTTGGTTTCTAGGGTGCTCTAAATGGTTGCGAGGGCATGGCTGGACAGGTTCCATGGTAATAATTAATAAACACCTCAATCAAATCAGCTGTCTCTGTATCAATCTTATGATATGTGCTGTACAGTCAAGTGACAATCACACTTAAGCACGGTACAAGGCAACCTGCTTAGTGTGAGTACACCCTTAATGTTGCCAAATGCACATCACTCACAAAGATAGGGATGTAGTATGAAAATGAAAATTTTAGAAAAAAAAAATCCCACAATACAAAAGAAAAAAAAATCAAAATATGTTCTGCCATATATTACTTCTATTTTAAATTGCTGGATTTAAAGTGACAGAACATGTCTTGCTTAGCCATTTTATTTAATTATAAAGTGAGTTTTATTTAACTTGGAGAAACAAGAAAATTCACTTAAATTACATACGTTAAAGCACAGAAATCTGATGCCACAGTGTACCTGACACCTCAAGAAAACTTATTCATCCCTAGCAGCTCAATGTAAGACAATTTTTCATCTAGACACATTCAAAATATCCATTTAAAGTGTTGAAATCAGTCAGTAGTGTGAATTTTTATCAGTCTAATTTGCATCAAAAAAGTTCTTTGCAGTATAATTGGAGCAGTCAAATTAAAGGAATTGCTGCTGATCAGTGATACAGCTTTTTTTTGTCAGCATTTAAATTAATTAAACAATGAAGAAAAGACAAGAATGTGCATTACAGCCAACAGAAGGGCAACAATATTTCCAGTGCTCAGATACACTAATGCTCTCTTGGACACGTTGGGAGTGAATGTGGGTTTATTTGGTCAGAGGTACATAATACAACATCACCATTGACAGCGTTACAACCTAGAAGCAGATCACCACATACCCAAACCAGAAGTCATGGATGAACAAGGAGGTGCGCCTCCTGCTGAAAGCACGCAACCTTCAGATCAGGTGATGCAGAGGCCTACAGCACTTCTAGAGCAAATCTGAAGAGGGGCATCAAAAAGGCCAACTCTGACCCTCGACGCACGTGGCAGGGCATCCAGGCCATCAGCGACTACAAACCCAACAATTCCACCCCTGCAGCCACAAATGTCTTCTTCCTGAACGAACTTAATGACTTTTATGCTCGCTTTGAGAGAGACAAAAACTGCCACCAAGCTCACACCTTTAAACGATCACCCGGCCATTACATTCACCTCCACAGATATTTACACCGCACTGAGCTGGATCAACGTGTGCAAGGCTGCCGGACCAGACGGCATCCCCGGACACGTACTCAGGGCATGTGAACAGCTCACTGGGGTTTACAGACATTTTTAACATGTCTCTAGCTCAAGCAGCTGTGCCAGCATGCTTCAAATCCACCTCCATTGTGCCAGTGTCGAAACACTCCAGTCCAACATGCCTGAATGGCTACCACCCTGTTCACACCCATTATTATGAAGTGCTTTGAGCAGCTGGTCCTGGCACACCTAAAGGACTCTCTCCCGACCACACTGGACCCATATTAGTTTGCCTACTGTAAAAACAGGAGCACGGAGGACGCAGTCTCCATAGCGCTGCACTCTGTACTCACACACTTGGACAATAAAAACACTTTTGCACGAATGCTGTTTGTGGACTTCAGCTCAGCATTCAATACTGTCATCCCGTCTAAGTTAATCACTAAACTTGGAGACCTGGGCATCAACACATCCCTTTGCAATTGGATTATGGACTTTCTGACTAACAGACCCCAGCATTATAGGTCAGGCCACATCTGCTCCACTACCATCACACTCAACATCGGGGTACCACAGGGCTGTGTGCTGAGCCCCTTCCTCTACTTCCTCTTCACCCTCGACTGCAGGGCCTTAAATGGATCTAACGCCATCATCAAGTTCACAGACGATACTACAGTGATTGGACTCATCAGCAACAATGATAAGACTGCCTACAGGGAGGAGGTCCAGTACCTAGCCACATGGTGCACAAACAATAACCTGCTCCTTAACACCACCAAGACTAAGGAGCTCATTGTGGACTTTAGGAGGGAGAAAGGAGGCACACACGATCCCATCCACATCAACGGGATGGCTGTTCCTCCTGCTTCAAGTTCCTGAGGACCCACATCTCAGAGGACCTGTCCGGGTCCTCCAACACCTCCAGCCTCGTCAAGAAGGCTCACCAGCGCCTCTTCTTCTTGAGGACACTAAAGAGGAATCAGATGTCCTCTGCCATCCTGGTGAACTTCTATCGCTGCACAATAGAGAGCA
>JAZGTK010019830.1:0-11228 GCA_036877625.1 Ambastaia sidthimunki
GATGCCTTTAAACTTTATAGCATTTAGATGTCCGAGACACAAGAAGCAGTAATACATTGTATACAGTACTTCACTTAAAACCATTTAAACAGTGTATTTTAAAATAGACTATATAATATAATACATGAATACTCTATAATACATTAAACAGATTTTATGAAGATACAGACTAACAACTTTATTCTCCAAAACATTAATGACCAGCTTCCATTGTTTCACAATAGACCAAACTTAGAACTCACGGGTCCAACATTTGTCATGTGTTTCATTGTGAAGGCAGTCAGAGAGGCCATTCTCCTGAGATCATGTACTTCTAATGGCTTACAGTGAATTCAAACATCCATTAAACTGTAGACAAGAAATGTTCATCTTTATTATTTTAACAAACAATACTATGCATAAAAGTTTCACACAAGTGGCACAAAAGATGGAGAATTTTGGTGGACAAAATGCAACCTATGTGTCATTCTAATGTATGAACTGTGGCAAATATTTTTTTGTTTAGAATGATCTACTTTTGTACTGATGAAGCACATATTTGTAAGATTTACTAGAAATATATATTTACAATGATTTTAGCATATATTTTTAGAGTTTCAACACACAAAAAATGTTATTTTTATGGAAGCAACAAAAAATTACATGAAACACTTTCAGTGCGAATACAATAATTAAATTCTTGGCACATTTCATTTCAAAAACAGCACAGGAGCGATGCACTTAAATAAACATATGTATATCTATATAGTGAACAACTGGTATAGTGACAGGTTGATAACAATAAATCTGTTATAGAGCTGATAAATGAAACATTTTAAGGGTGTTATGTCAGCACACAAGCTTTAATACAAATGTCTTCAGTCTCAAAGCGGTTGTTATTGCCTTGGCAACCGCCATACCAGAACTGTGCGCATGCGTTGGCCTCTGGGTCATAGTACCACATCACCTTATATGTCCTACATGGCCCAGGGTCCAATCCCTGTGTGCAGCCTCCTGAAAAATCAATAACATCACATGTCATTATTTAATTAAAATGAACTAAATCAGTTTTTAACTTATATGAATGTGACCGATAAAACGCATCGCTCATGTTTTACACATAGTTATATCAGTGACGCCATAAAAAAGTTGGCAGTATGATTTTTATGAAGTTTACAAAGACCTCATTTAGTAGTTGACAGTAGTGGTTTCCAATGAGTCACTCTAACAATGTTTTGTGGTGGTCAGTGATGCATGTGGCCACATGCTTTTTTTAGTGTAAACAATGTACCCTAATGTTTACAAGACAGCTCTAAGGGGCACACTTACATAATAGGTCATGTTTGTAGTCATACAATGTAGTCTGTGCCCGTATTATGCCCGTAAATGGATAAGGGGCCCACCTCCTTTTTTGGACCACATGAATTTTAGTAATTGGATGTTAACACCATGATGGATGTTAACACCAGGTACAAACAAGGCCAAAATTACAATTACTATTCTGGTAGTATTCAAAGCACTATAGTCAAAGTGTATCAAGTGGGTGTGATTTACCTTTTACAAAGACCTCGGGCTGAGGTGGAGGTAGAGTTTGTGCAGGTGGGTTGACTTCTGTAACACGCAGCAGGTCTATGGGTGTCTGAGGTCCCACTACTGAGATGGAAGAATGAGGGCCCATCACGTTCCCAGATGGGGCTGCTGTCACCTTAGGGAATGCATTGACAGACCCATCAAAAACAATGTCTTCGTAGTCTAATGGTTGAGGATAAGGCGTTGCCTTGAACTCTGTTGGAAGTGCAGCCTGTGATAAAGAGATACTTTCAGACCAAATGTAAAGTTATTCTTTTTAAATTCACAGTGTTACATTTTTATCCTCTTCTAAAGCACTTAGAAGCATCAAGGGTTTTCTTTTGCTTTTCATTAACATTTTCCCTTGGTTTCCAACAAAACTTAAGTTAAAATATTTTTCTGCCATCCTCTGCTGTTTAATAAATGATTTTAGCTTGATATAGTGTAATAAGTTCTGTACTTTATAGATTAGAAGATTGCTGTGTGCTCAGGCAGAATTAGGTCAGTATACCGTTATACTCTCTGTGATGAAATCATTACTGGTGGGGGCCTCAGTTCTGTCTAGAACTGAATTGGGCCCAAATGGGGGAAAATCATTGCCACCATCACGCTCGTAGATCTGGCTCAGTAGCCTGCTCTCCATCGCTGCAAAATGAAAATAAACATCATTTTAATAAATATCAACATTTAAAGGACCAATCAGAAAGCAGAATTCTGTCTCCTCAGCCTGGAATACATACAGGGCAGCATTATGAAGTCATCAATCAGGTAGACGTATTCTGCATCAGGGTCTGAAGCTAAAATATGCATCTCGTCCTTAAACTCATTGTATTGTGGATCATTGCTGTTCACGACACCGATCACAAAGATCTCAATCCCAGCAGTATGAGCTTCATCTGCAGCCTCTTCCAGCCTCACCACATCCCGTTTGTCTGCCAGTCCATCTGTCAGCACAACCGCAACCTTCCTCACACCTGGCCGGGCTGCCCGGAACAGCTGAGTGGCCCGGCGGATGGCACTACCCGTGAAGGTCCCCTGACCCAGGTATGTCATCCTGCGCACAGCAGCTTTTATCTCAGCCTGGTCGTACAGCTGCTGCAGGCTGACTATTACCATGTCCACATGACTGTAGAGCACCACCCCAACCCGCGTGGCATCTTGACTTAAGGACACGTGATCAATCAGAGCGTTTATGAAATCCTTCACAATCTCAAAGTTCTCAGGACCAACACTCTCTGAGCTGTCAATGATGAAGACCAGATCCAGAGGAGTCCTGTATTTGACTCCACACCCTGACAAAAACACACAGAGTTTGACATACTTGTCCCCACTTCATTCAAATAAATGAGTGTTGTGTTGAAGATAAGTGTTGTGTTGAAGGCACATACCACATATTTCACGGATTACTCTGACCACCTCCTCTCTCTTTCCCATAAAGAGAGATATATATATATATTATTTGTACGATACTTGTTTGGGTTCTGATTTAAGAGAAAAGTGTAGGATGTTTTGACTCACTGATAAGCCACGCTCTCCCTTTTCTCCTGATTTTCCCTACAATAAAAATACAATTTTATTAGTTATGGAAAAATTTGTCAAGTTATCTTTAATACATTATTCTAAACTGTTACAAGAGTTAAAAAGTGGGTTACATATTTGTAGTTTCATTACATTACATTATTGAGGTTCCAAGTCTACAAAAAGATTACAGCTCTTAAATTTTGGAAAATAGGTGTTCTTTATGCTGTTATTATTGGCAGTTTAACAGTTGTGAAAGTTTGAGAATTTTTTGGGATATAGTGTTATGGGCTATAGTGGGCTATAGTGTAGTGTTTGGGATATAATTCCATCTAAGGCTAGAATTGGAACTGTGTTGCTAGATTGTCCTGGTGTATTCATGTGTACCAGAATTATTTAAAAACAGACAACACAATTTTAAAAAAATCAGTTGAGCTGTCAGGTGAGAGTGAGTTTAACTGATCATCAGTTGAGAGTGAGTTTAGCTGATCATCAGTTGAGAGTGAGTTTAGCTGATCATCAGTTGAGAGTGAGTTTAGCTGATCATCAGTTGAGAGTGAGTTTAGCTGATCATCAGCTGAGAGTGAGTTTAGCTGATCATCAGTTGAGAGTGAATGGAGCTCAGGTGAGATTGTGGTATACTTCAAAAAAAATCTATAATACCTTGGGTCCTGGTTGCCCAGGTATTCCATGTTCTCCTCTCTCTCCTTTCCTCCCAACATCTCCTGTTGGTCCTCTGTTTCCCTAGATTTAGTAGCATTGAAATAAATGTATATATAAATATTGCTAGTAATTAACAGCCATAATTATTAATATAGACATATACTATATAGACATATATAATACATTCTCATGAGTGTTTTTATATATGGTACCTTCTCTCCTGGCAGACCATCACCTGGTAGCCCCCTAGGACCAGGAGGTCCTTGAAATCCAGGCTCTCCCTATTAATATGACAAAATGTTTGTTAGAAATAAGACTAAGCTTTGCTTGTATAGTTTGCGTGAGTGCGATCATTCAGTGTTTTTACCTTGGGGCCTTGAATACCCTCCCCTGGAATGCCTGGAGGACCAGGAGCACCAGTCTGGCCAGTTGCACCCTGTAAAAATGTTACATTTATTCATCAGTATTGGATACATTCAGAGCAAATACACAAGTTTTTATAATTAATCATTTACAACCTTTGGCCCTAGCAGCCCAATTCCTGGAGGCCCCGAAGGGCCAGTAGCACCAGGCAAGCCTCTGTCTCCCTGAGAAGAAACAAACTTTTTAGCCTAGAATTCATACTTAACTGATGCCCGGAAAAGTAAAAGCAATCATTGTGAGTGAATTAAGAAGATCATAAATAGTGTTGTGTTGCAATACCTTTGGTCCAGGTGTTCCTTGTCCTTGAGGTCCTACTTCACCTGGTAGCCCAGGCAACCCTGGAAGTCCCTGACAAAAAAAACATATGGAAATATATAAACATATTGGTTTTCTATTTTACTTAAATCAAGGCTTTGTCTGCATCACACACCAGGGGCCCAGGATAACCCTCTCCTTTAATTCCTTGTGGCCCCATCGGCCCTGGACTTCCCCTGTCACCCTGAAAAATTCCAACATGCACTTTATTTAGGTAAAAACTAATTAAATATTACAAAAACACTCATACAGAACTGTAAATATTGTACATGTTTGTGATTGTGTTACCTTTGGCCCTGTAGTCCCAACCCCTGGCTCTCCAAAAGGACCTTGTGGGCCTTCAGGCCCTGGTTCACCCTAACAAAAAACACAAACATGCAAACAAACATGCAACATAAATATAGAGAGAATATGTACATTAAATACAATACTGTGTACATTAATGTCCACAAGAGAAATACTAAATATTATCATATTAAATCATCTATTAGATGATTAGACCCTGACATGAACTAGTTTTTTACTAACATTCACACAGTTTTTTGTGTCAATCTAGTGCTTATTATTAAAGAAATTAAACCAGAATGTCATGATTGACCAGTTAGTAGTTTTGAGAGACATACAATGAGCAGTCAAATATAAAATAAATACATGCCATTATTATTACTCTTTAAACAGAATGAGACAGTGTTGTAAGATAACACTTTATGAGTGCTAAAAGATGTCCGGTTAAGATTGACTCACTGTAGATTTAAAGTGTCAGTCACGCACCTTTGAACCAGGTAATCCTCGGCCCGGAAGTCCTGGTAATCCCATCATACCTAAACTTCCTGGTTCTCCCTATACACATAAAAAAATGTCCAGTTAGCATAACTAAATCTATTATCGCATGTGTGCTTTATCTTCTAGCCTATAGAGTTATAATGTAAAAGAAGATGCTTTGTTTCATGCAACAAACATGCCAAAGCATTCGTGAACCCATAGATATATTTATATAGTATAGAAAAAGAAACCTAGACAGTTCCGAAATCAAATTTAAAAACTGAATTAAAAAAATTAAATAAAAAAATTATTAAATAAAATATTGAATTGTGCAGATAATTCTAAACAAATATTAGCAAAACTACTTAAATAACCCCTGCTATAAAATTTTTTTTTACTTTTTATTATTTTATTCCTTATTTTTAATTTTAAAATTGAGTTTTAGATCTCTATAAATATTTCTCTGTACTTTTTTCATGACTCTGTAAAACACTTTAAATAACACTGTGTATGACATGCTATATAAATATGCACAAATAAGTGTCAACCTCCCCTTGCCATTTACAGCTCAACAGTACAATAGTGTGTGCCTCACTTTCAATATCTTCACTCCTTGATGAACTGTTATGTAATGCTTACTTTCAATCACATTTTTCTAATGGCAGTGTCTGGTGATACATGTTCTCACAAAACAAGCGTGACCATTAGAGCCTTAATTATGCTAATTAAAATAGCCATAAAAGCCTAAAACCTGTTTATGAAGTGCAGAAAAGCCACAGAATCATAAAATCTAACATTCCAAACCTTTAAACACAGCAACCTTGACATTAACCCCCACATTCTTAGTTCAAAAACCAGATTGTCTATGTTTAGGTCCCACCCACCTTGGCCCCTGGAGGACCTACTGCTCCAGAACTTCCTGGGAGACCCCGAGGTCCTCTGTCACCTCGGTCGCCCTGTGGAAAGATTTAAAAAAGGCTAAAAAAAAGCTGTAAAAATATATTGTTAGTTGATGCTAGCTAATGCATTAACTAATGTTAAAAATTAAAACCTCATTGTGTTAATACTTTTCTTAGCTGTCAGAGTAAAAAATGATGATATTTTATATACTTTATGTAACTTTAACAATTTAATGATTTTTAAAAAAAGATCATAATTTTATGATAATTTTGATGATTTACATTTTTTGGAAAAATGTCTTAATTGTCTAAAAATGTCTTTAAAAATTTTCATTTCGTTCATTGTTTGCTTCATTGAGTGGTATGTAATATATCTCTCAATTTTGTGCCTCTATGTAAATGTATTAATTACTTTTTGTAATGCTGTGCCCACTTTTAAAGTATTACTAGATCTATCTGATATGTGTAATGTATTTATATGTCACAAGAAATGTCAATGTACCTTCTCACCAGGGATTCCTTTGCCTGGTGTGCCCTCTAAACCTCGTGCACCCGGTAAACCTATCTCACCCTAAAGTTATATACAGTAGATACAGTGAATGTCAGAATAAGTTGTACTTTTAGAAAAAAAAGATATTTACAAAATTGTCACTTCAAAAAATTTGTTTAAAAGTTTTTTTTTTTTTATGCCAGTTCTCTAAATATGGATAGAACACAGATTTGCAGTATATATTATCCTATACTGGGTTGTTTCAGCCCAAAACGCTGTCTTGTTTCAACCCATTGTTGGGTAACAACCACCCAGCACAGGGTAATATGTAACTGTGTTTTCTGTCCACATTTTACCCAGCCATGGGTTGAAAACAACCCAGCAATTTGTTATACATTTGTGTAGATTGAGTGAATATTTGTTAATAATAAATTTCTCTGGAACAATTGAATGGAATTTGTACTTCCTGAACTCTTTTCATACTCCAAAAATGGCTAGAAAAATTTTTATGTATGCAGTAAAATTCATGCATTTTATGTGTCCAAATACTTTTGGGATCACTACAGATTTAGAATCATTACTTTAAATTGATCAATGGTTAAAACAGACCTATGTCCCATAATAAACACCTACCTTTGGACCCACAAGGCCATCTTCTCCAGGGATGCCAGGAATACCAGGTGCTCCGTCTGGTCCCGGCTCTCCCTAACATTACACATACACCACTGCTACATAAAACATTTATATGGGGATATGTGTGTATTAAAACATCCTAACAGTTAATAGAGCATTTATGATGTTCTTACCTTTGGTCCAGGTTCTCCAGTTCCTCTCTCACCTTGAAGTCCAGGTTCTCCAGGAAAGCCCTGGTCTCCCTGGAAACAAATGTCACTGTAAGTAAAGAGGTAAAATGGTGCCACAAGGTTGCGGATGGCTTCATTATACCTGTTACAATAGGCACTTGATGAACATATTCAGAACATTCAGAACACAATGTACCTTTGGGCCAGCCAAGCCAACTCCAGGGGTACCTCTTGGGCCAGGTGGACCAATAGGCCCCTGGTCACCCTGTAACAATGACATAACAAAAAGCATTTTAACCCTTATGGTGTTCTTGTTTTTGTCACTCAACCAATGTTCATTGGTCTAATGGATCCACAGTATTATTTGTGTATTAAAATAAACCAGCCATAACAAAAATAAACAGCATATAACACAGACAGTATATATGATTTGTCATCTACCTGTTAGATCACATTTATGAATAAAATTGCTGTTTGTTGGGGGTGCAGTCATTGACATTTTCTTTACAGGAAATAAGCCAAGGTCTATCAATTTGAGGTTAAAGAATGAATGCTATAGATGCCATCATTTTTTAAAATATAGATGCAGCCTGTTTACATTATTTTACCTTCTCTCCCTGGATCCCTGCTCCTGGAAATCCTATCAGTCCAGGCAAACCCGGCTCCCCTGTGTTACCCTTTGGAAAAAAGCATGAGTATTTAAAGGAGTGTCTTACTATTAGATCTGATTATAGTCAACATTACCATGTTTTTTGGTGACAGAAAGTGTCTTACCTTCTCACCCTTGGTGCCTAACCCTGGAGGTCCACGTACACCTTTAGGGCCCTCAAATCCTTTATCACCCTGAAACCACAGTGTAGAAAACAATACAGTTGGTTTATAATGGACAGCAGCGTTTTTCCAGTCAGTCACATTAATGTTGAGGAGAGGTGAATGGAGGTATCTATTGTTAAATCTTGCCTTTGGTCCTGGTAAACCCTCCCCTGGAAAACCTTGATTGCCTTGAACTCCTTGCGGTCCTGGTGGACCCTAACAAACAGACACTAAATATTAGCATGTTACACTAAAAATCAGTGGCTAAGATGTCTGTTTTTGCCTGTTACTATAGTAAAGACCAGAGATGTAATTGTGAAAGTATATCGCCCTCCAGTGGTGTCAATTGTAAGTGTCACATCAGTTTAACCTGAATAGCAAGTTAAAAGGTCCTGTCACATGTACTCACAGGTATTCCTGGCTCGCCTATACCTATTGGTCCAGTGGGCCCAGGTCTGCCCTGGCTGCCTTTGTCCCCCTGAGCAAACACAGAAAAAAGAATTCATGAATATTTTTCTACTATTATTCCAGAGCATATTTGTATTGTATTTGTGTTAAAGTTATGAAAGTTAATATAAAATGTACTATTTGTAAACAATCGTTTTTAAAAGCAAAATGATAACCTTTGCTCCAGGAAATCCAATGCCTGGGTCACCTGAAGGTCCAGTGGGTCCACTAGGTCCTCGTTCACCCTGAGAAAGATGTCAGCATTATTCCATTTCATAACATTTCCATAATGTTACGGTAACCATTCATAACGTCACATCAGATCCTCAAAGTGAGGCAATCTCCTTACTTTAGGTCCAGCAGGGCCTTCAGGGCCTATGTCACCAGGACTGCCACTTGGCCCCTGAAATAGACAGACAATCAAGTATTAGTTTATGTTATCCATCATTTCACATTAAACACATTAACATATACTGTAAGTTAGTCTCATTGAAAATACTGCTTCTACAGATCCTGCTGGTATGGAACCAGGAACATTAGAAGAATGTTCCTGGTTCAATTAACATAAGCTCTAACCCTTATATTCCCTAAAACCTTTAACACAGGCAACATGATGATCAAGTGTAAAGCACAACAAAAATGTCTGTAATGTGATATCAGAGGAAACCCACAACAGCTAGTCAGATTCCCCATCACAGGAGATACGACTGTGTGGGAACTGGAAGTGAATGGAAGGAAGACCTTATGCTAATCCTGACAGACAAAGAAAGCATCAGAGAGGAACAAAGCAGTAGAGGCCTGGATTCACTGCTTTAGCTATGCTACATTAGTGTCTGGATATTGCTTAATCCCACAATCACATTCCATATGTGCAGGGACAGGAAAAGCCATCAGACTATGTGCTTTTCTCTCTATGTATGCATGATAATTTTTTCACTGCTGTGAATGGCACGTTACGCTGTCATTCATAATAAAGTTGTGCTATTGTCCTGCACATAAAATATGGAGATCTCCAAATATGTATTTGGGATTTGAAGAATCTCACAAAGAAATGTCTCATGTTTTATTAAAAAATCTAAAGAAAAAAATGTATAAAAAGGGCAACCTGATCTCCTCTTGGTCCCCGGGTTCCTGGAAGTCCATCTGGGCCCTGTGAGAACAGAGTAAAGACCATGATCACTGTGGATCACAGGCACAGTGGACAGACCCACAAAAACACTTCTTTAAACCTACTTTATCTCCTTTTAAACCCGGGGCACCGTATTCTCCTTTACTCCCCTACAAAACAGATAGAAAGACAGAAAGAGAAAGACAGTGAAAGCAAGTTTTATAGTCACTGTGCTGTCCAGTATTACCATGTTATAGTCTTAGGCTGTGCACAGTGACACTATACTGATGTTTAAAGCAAGTTTTCATCATTTACCTGGTGACAGACTTGCTAGCTTTATGTTATGAATGAATTGAGTTATATATTGTAAGTAAAATATACTTGCCTTTTCTCCTTTAGGTCCATGTCTTCCCTGTAACATAGAAATTGATTGACATGATTGGTTAGTAAACAAACCCACCAAACATACAAAAATGATTCATAGGTCCTTATTTTTCTTAGGCAAATGATATAAATATGATATAACAGGATTTTATACCCTAATACCCTGTAATCCTGGTCGTCCACTTAAGCCTGGCTCTCCCTGTGAATATAAAGTGAAATATTTTTATCACAAAATCAGACTTTTACAGTTTTTTAAAATGATATGCAAAACACTATGAGTCCCACTAATAGGGGTTATTGGATTAGAAATCACCACTAAATATAAGATTAAATATTAGCCCATTAAATATAAATTAGTGCAATAAAATTAGACTTACTTTACATCCTTTCGAACCAGGAGGTCCGTCAAATCCCGGATTGCCTGGTTTACCCTAATGTTTCAAAGAAATAATATGAGATACATTTCAACAATACATTTCAAAGAGAATCTGACCTTGATGGGGTTGAAGTCTCATTGCATTGTTAATATCTGTGTGAATGACTAAGCATTGATGTGAAACTTTCCTAATCCTCTGACCATGAATTTTATCCCCTCTGTGTTGCAGTGAAAGCATACGTTCATATCACCTGCTACACTTGCAGTGTGGGAAACAGTTCCCAGTCCTTGATGTACCGCCTCTGTGTTTAATTCACCTGCTCTGATCTGACCCGAACGGCAGGTTTAAAGCAACAGAATAACATAACCATTTACACTGCCACATCAAACACAGGGATTCCTGTTGTTTAACAGTTCTTTCCCAAACAGAGCATTCTGCGTGAATTTATTTTCAATTTGTCCTGTTCATGTGACCAGACGAGGTCAAGCTTTATCCAAACCTTTCTCAGGCTTTTAAAACAACATTTTGTTCCACATCACATAAAACAAAGACCATTGTCAGAAGAGTTTAAGTTCTCAAGTCACAATCAGAGCAAAAAGCTTTCATCATGAATTTATGAAATATTGCTTAATGATCTGCTGATTCATTCATCTGTGTCATTTTTGTTTTACATTTTTT